>OZ022590.1:18726660-18779160 GCA_963669155.1 Arbacia lixula | reverse complement strand
GTTCATCCATACCCGACACAAAAACACCACTCGCGTAAAGAACACTGTGGAACTCCGCACTATTGTTTGCCGTGTAACCGCATTTTCTGAGCGCCGAAGGACCACCATTTTTGTAGTCTATTTAAAGGGCTCCAGGTGTGTAAGGTTCCTGCGTCTTATTTGCTGTGAGTTCGGATACTATGATTCCGCTATAAACTAAAAATGCAATAAAGGGTTTCGAGTTAGAAAAATCGAAGTGTTGCGTTCAAGAATATAGGAACAGGAATTACTTAAATAATCACGCGCTTAGAAAAAAACGCACGCGCATAATATACGGAAGCGCGCGGCATAATAAAAAAAATGCAATGTACGTTATGAACAGTCATCGCGCGTGTTATTAACTGGACTGATTTGATTAGCGGGGAAAGCTTTTTGTACATTATCTTACTCGATGAAAATGCGGTTGGAAAGGCTCCGGACGGGAATTCCCCTTTATTTTTATATTTTTTAACAGCGAAATGTGAATTTGAGATAAAAAGTTTTGGGTGTGGCGGTCCTTTAAAATACCAGGGGGTACTAGGCTTTTATTCGATTGGGGAGCCCGTTTCGTCGATACGCCTCCGTGGGCATCCATTGTTTGTGGGCCGGGGGGTGACTTCGGGTGTCTTTTTTCCCTACTTCAATCCGAGCGGTGTGCAGGGAGCCGTGAGCCGGGGAGCTTACGGGGGGATGATGAGGCAGAGATGGCTCCGTAATACCGGGTGCGGCGTGCGTGCTTGCACTCGCATGCTTGGGCGCCATGCCAAAATCCCCCCCACAAAATGCAGGGGAAAGGAAAGAAAAAAAAAAACCAGCCAGATAAACTCAAGGTTATTTATTCCGGTATATATGACGACGTATGGGATTAAAGAAGATAGGAAATGCAATGTGAAATTGTGGGGATTTGTTCAGGCATATTGTAAGGCACAGTGAATCATTACTGTTATATATAGCCTACACATAGTATTACATGTACATTTTGTGTCAAGTATGTGTTAGTATACGTATACATTTGTTATGTTCAAAAGATATGTAAATTTGTTTATCACACATACACGCACAATTGTAAAATTGAACACACTTCACAGTGAAGTACTGCGTAGTAACGTATGTAAGACATATACTTCTGAAACTGTGTAAATATCAATGTAAAGCTCATAGGGAACTTTTATGGCTATATAATGTGCTATATAAGCTTTAATCATTATAATAACCATGTACACATTTTGTGTTTGTATCGTTTAGTTATCCATTGATTCATCATCAACGTGCTCAAAACTTCATATTAACCTATTGAGTGCTAGACAGATACCTTTTTATGGGATTCGCGTGTATTATTGGTGGAAATTAGTCGAATGTACGTGGCACGTACATTCGACTAAATGAGAATTGACTTAATGAATAGCAAGTATGGACATGATTTTATAAAGCAGAAGAGTCTACGTTCCAGGTGGGTTTGAATGCAAATAATAAACAAACATGTTTTGTGTTTTTACGAAAGCTTTATTACACAACCACGGCTAACATGCGATTCCTGTGTCTGGTGTCGTGTGCGTCAGTTATTAGGACTTCTGATGCTAATAGTACTAAGTCGTGAATATATTGTGTATTTATAAATTACTGTTAATATCAATGTATAAACAGATAAATGCGAATGAAAAATCGGTTTGAATTGATAAACGAAACGGTGTATATAAGGCCTATATTGTGATAGATTATTATCCTCATCTTACGTTAATGGAGGGGGTATTGAATGCAAACTAGAGAGCGTGGGGAAGAGAGAGAAGAGAGAGGCAAGATGTATAGAGAGAGAAAGAAAGAAAGAAAGAGAGATGCAGGGGGGGGGGGGATATTGATTTCTAGACTGGTGTGGGTGGGTGAGAGCGAACGAGAGCTAGTCTATGGCACCAGACCAAGATTTGATTACAGTTCTTCAGAAAGAAGATTAAGCGTTAGTCGTGATGGTAGAAGTGGTAGTAGTAGTGGTAGTAGTAGTAGTAGTAGTAGTAGTAGTAGTAGTAGTAGTAATAGTAGTAGTAGTGATAGTAGTAGTAGTGGTACTAGTGTTAGTAGTAGTGATAGTAGTAATAGTAGTAGTAGTAGTAGTAGTAGTAGTAGTAGTAGTAGTAGTAGTAGTAGTAGTAGTAATAGTGGTAGTAGTAGTAGTAGTAGTAGTAGTAGTAGTAGTAGTAGTAGTCGTAGCAGCAGTAGTAGTAGTAGTAGTAGTAGTAGTCGTAGCAGCAGCAGTAATAGTAGTAGTAGTAGTAGTAGTAGTAGTAGTAATAGTAATAGTGGTGGTAGTAGTAGTAATAGTAGTCGTAGCAGCAGCAGCAGCAGCAGCAGCAGCAGCAGCAGCAGCAGTAGTAGTAGTAGTAGTAGTAGTAGTAGTAGTAGTAGTAGTAGTAGTAGTAGTAGTAGTAGTAGTACTAGTAGTAAGTAAGAAGAAGTAGTAGATGTAAAAGCGGAAGAAGACAAAATGACATTCTATTTGATTTGTGTGTATTACTTGTATTAAATATACAATGCGACATGCAATTAATAATTTAGTTCTGTGCATATTGCTCATAGAACCGAGCTTAATATTTTTGACGAATTGATACCCCCCCCCCTTTTTTCTCCCTCCCATATGACTTGTAACCGTAATTAGTGTGAACAATGAAACGTGAGGTGGAAGCCGAGCGGACGTCCATGCCGTGACTCTCCGCATGCGCATCTCTGACGAAATGGAGCAACTCGGGTCGCGTTCACACTCGACAAGTCGAACGTCGGCGCTAAGAGAAGGAACGTCCACATGAAAGCGATTTGCCGTTGCCGCTTGCCACCTGCCGTTTAGCGCAGCGGTTTTCCCGCCGAGGTGCAGAAAGACAAAATCACTGCAAGTAGCGATGCGTGAATGCAAGAATGGTCCACCTCTTTTACTATGAACATGGTCATTTGTATACGCGGACAACATTTAAAAGGGACCCTTTGAAATTATGTTCGCATAACAAAAGGCCATAAAATTGCCGCCGAAGTAGTGAACGGCTTCGTATGAATGTCTTTGTAACTTGCAGTAGTGGGAAATAACTTTCATGTGAGCATCCGTACAAAGTGTCCAGTCAGAATTCAGGTGGTTGTGTACATGTCAGCATTGCTAACATGAAATACATAGTGTAGTTACATTAATGTAGTTTTACAATGACTTACTGAATTAATAAAAATCAAACTGCATTTCTATACATACCCTGAAGATTCGTATATATATGGGAATCAATATGATGCTCTGATGAATAAACGATGTGTGTGTATGGATGTAGGAATGTGTAAATGTATGCATTGTATTAGTGTATGTTTACAAATGCACGTAGACATACACGTGTGTATACACGAGGGCATGTATTTAGAGCGAAGCGAAATGTCATATCTGACGCCGACATAGTGCGCTCTATCTTGTCATATAAAATATGTACCATCGCCGCGTTCACACTTCACGACCAATCCGCATTTAAAGCAGACTTGATCCATCGATTTTAACGTGTATATGTATACACATCTCGTGCTGGTATAAACGGCCCCTGTCGAATGGTAACGATACACATATCGTGTTTGCCCTCCCATCACAGAATATTTGCAGGTTTTCTTGAAACACCCGGCTTCAATCACCGATGTGTGTACTTACCCATCCATCATCCCCGTCTCCCTCCCCCTCTCTCTCCCTGCCTCCCGCTCTCTCTCTCTCTCTCTCTCTCTCTCTCTCTCTCCCTCTCTCTCTCTCTCTTTCTCTTTCGCTCTTTCGTCCCTCTCCCTCTGTATTTCTACTACATCCCCATCGCTCTCTTTCGTTCTCTTCTACGCTTTACTTCCCTCTCTGTCTCTCTGTCTCCTTCTGTTTACTCTCTCTTTCTCTCTCTCTTCATCCCCATAGTTCCCTCTCTGCCTCTCTCTCTCCTCTTTATCTCTTCCATCCCCTCCCCCCTCTCTCTCTCCCACGCTAATCTCACGCTCGCCATCCGCCAACCCCGTCCTCTCTCGCTCCGTGATCTTCTAGCCCATATCCCCCCCGAAACGCCCGGGTGGAGTGCCCCTGACAGCGGGGTATAATAACAATCGCTCGACTGGTTCCTAAGAGGAAGACGACGAAGATGATGTTGATGAGGGGGAAGAATCTGTGTGTATTTGAAACATGTCAAGTTGAGCAAAATTACATCTTGCGAGATTTATGAAACTTAAAGGGGCAATGTGAGAAACGAGTCGCGAAAAGATCCAAACCTATACAGACGAATAAGACTTGATGATAACTGTCACGTCGTAAGTCAGCTCCAACATGTATTGATTCCCATAGGCTATTATGACTGAATAACTTATCTTACTGATGACTGAGGTGACATCATAATTCAAAGCTGCAAACTGTATCATTTCCCCTCATGTAACAACACTTCAGCATATACTATCATGGACATTGCGAATATGTAAAGTTATATAAAAACATGTATTATGTGCGCTATGTTAGAAACATCTTTTCAGATGCACATCACTGAAATATTGTATAACGGTACTTGATTTCACCGCAAAGACTTTATTTTCTGCTCACATCTTTCCATTTATGATGAAGAGAACAGGGAAAATGGAGCATGAGGATGAATAGAAAAGAAGAAGAAAAAGAAGAAGAAGAAGAAGAAGAAGAAGAAGGAGGAAAAGAAGAAGTAGAAGAAAAAGAAGAAGAAGAAGAAGAAGAAGAAGAAGAAGAAGAAGAAGAAGAAGAAGAAGAAGAAGAAGAAGAAGAAGAAGAAGGAGGAGGAGAAGAAGAAGAAGAAGAAGGAGGAGAAGAAGAAGAAGAAGAAGAAGAAGAAGAAGAAGGAGGAGGAGAAGAAGCAGAAGGTGAAGAAGAAGAAGAGGAAAAAGAAGAAGGAGAAGAAGAAAAAGAAGAAGAAGATGAAAAAGAAGAAGAAGGAGAAGAAGAAGAAGAAAAAAGAAGCAATGAAGGAGCAAAGAAGAAGCAAAGACAAAATTAAAAGGAGGAGGAGGCGTACACGAAGTTTGTATAAAAGAAGAAAGAGAGAAAAAATGTAAACTTGAATTAAATAAAGAAAAAAAAGAGATAGTTATGAAGGAGGAGAATGACATAGAGGTGGAGAAGAAAAGTAAGAAGAAGAGGGAAGGGAAGACTACTGACAACAGCAAGGAGAAGACGACGAAGAAAGCAGAGAGATGGGAGAAGAAGAAGAAGGTGGGTCTTTAATGTCAATTTGTCTGGCGAAGATGCCGCGGCGACTTCCAGCTACCATGTAATAACCGGCCAGGGCACGTAGTAGAAAAGGGAGAATATCATAAGTTTCTCCCCGAAAGCACGAACACATCGCCGGCGAATACAATGTATATGTTTGCTTTAACTTAACATATCACAATGACATCGGAAGCTGGTCTGGATCTTATGACCGAATCTAAACTGTGTTATGTTTGGCGTAGCATAGTCGAGTTGCGTCTAATGTCTTTTAGAGGATCGGGAATAGGGGCATAAGACGATACATATAGACAGTACCTACATTTTAGAACGATAATATTTCGCTCTCCTTCCTCTCTCGTTGGTATCAACATGGTGTCCAATTCAAGCAAAGTAATGACTTAGATTATGCTGTGTCTGGAGATATTTTACAAATGGACTACTCTATTCTTCAGCGCGTATAATTTGTCGTATACAAGCATACAATTTCCGAAACATATAGGTCACTAAAAACATATACAGGGGGTATATAACACTTTAGAGAGATATTCAATATACCAAGCCTTCTCTGTACTAAGTATGCACCCCTTTATAATATATAGTACGGACTTCTGCATTTGGAACAACCATGATATAATGTGTGGTTATAGTTTGTGTATGCGGAGTACTGCATGTCATGACGTAGTTACGCTCGAGCGGAATCAAGCGACCCATCTCACCCGTAATATGTGATTAATACTACCTCATTATATTAATTAGTGTCGTGATATGGCATTGATCGATACGTAATAACCAGTAAAATTAGCCGCGATGAGATCCAAGCCAGCGAGATATATTTGCATAGGTCCCATGCATGAGTATAACATTACACGTGTTATACGAGAACAGACCTGCTTGGCACAATAATGCTATTGTGCGTCTTAACCCTACCAGCGCCAAAAATATTATTAATGGGATTTTTGTGTATAACTGGTGAAAAATAGACATAACAGAAGTCTATATATGTGATATACTGTTGTTCAGGAAAACCATTCGTTACAATGGATGACTTTGCATAATATAGCATGTGTTACACGAAAACGGCGCTGCTTTTCGAAAATGATGTTATGTTATGTTTTGATATCGTAACAGAACTCTAATTATAATAGACTGTTCTTCAGGAAAATCAGCCATTATTTATGGATGATTTAAATGACAAGTTCAATACTAATACTTTGACATAATACCCCAATCTAACATGGTTATAATTGTCCCAGAAAGCACCACGTATTAATTGGACTGGTATTGGTACATCTTACTAATAAGTAACTTGTTTGGCTTTAACCATGTTAACTCTTTAAGTGACATTAATTTTTCTTGCACTTTTAGTGCACACAAACTCTATAGAGAAGCAGTGGATATGACACACAAATGATTAAACTTGTTGGGGTACGACCAACACCTACACTGCCCTACTCTGACAAAAGGAAGCAAGTGACAAATCACTTAAATCTGGGTTATTGGTATTCTTAGATGGTACCCAGCACCTACATACGGACAAAATCTGGACATGAAATATTCATCTTGCTGCGAGATATTCAATCTAAAATGAGGTGGTGTTGCACCAATGACAATGGAAATGACAGACACATTTTGCTCATTTACAAGAAAAGTCTCTCTTGTTAGTTGCTTCCTTTTGTCAGAGTAGGGCAGTACATTTGCCCGTACATTGGCATTTGATAGTTCTGACGCATGCATAATTTCACCTGCACATACATGCGCACCTGCAAATACACGTCTACATGTGCCTTCCTTAATAAAGAGCAGTGCTATCTAAAGCACAGCTAAATGGAGACACTCTAATCCTGGTTTTTATATTTGTTGTGAATACTCAAATATCTGACACGGCTCTCTCCCCATTTCCATTCATTTTCCTTCTTTTCCCCACTCTCTCTAGAGAGAGCTCCAAGATGATTAAAACGTATTCAAGTACTAACGTTACGGTATAATCCTAGCAATGAAAATGTTTTTTTCTTGATATATTCGTATTTTCAGGTTGAATGCGTGTGTAAAAGGTATTTGGAAGAAATGTTTATTTCGCAGTGTCACACCCTCCTCGCATTCCTCATGTACTTCATGCGATTTTCTACGCCATTTGACAAAAAATACTGTGAACATCCTGGTTGCCAAAAAAAGAAGTGAACATTCCATGCAGTGTCAACATAATACAAGGTCAGCTGTATAGAAGGTAGTCATGCAGTTATATCTATTTACCAGCCATGGCATGTTACGTGTCTAATTTGATCTTAATGGTAAATATCATTACCAGGCCCCATTAGGGAAGACCAACTTTGATCGAAGGAATGTCTTAGTTACGCCTGTCAGCACCAATCAAAGAAAAGCTCATTGACTTATTACACGTTTCAAGTACCTGTGGTAGTGAGAGGGTTAAACATTGGAAATTAATTGATTGATATATTCTTATACTGGTAATACACGCGCGTCTTATAGAGTACCGAAGTGTGACGTCAATCGAGGAATTAATGTCAAGACAACTGGTTCTAAACAATGCGGGTAGAGCAAGCAGCGGTGATCACAGCGGGGACTATAATTTGGAATACCCTACACTAGTCCGATAGACAATATCGGACCACTAAACCTCTCGCCTGGAGTGAGTTTGTTAAGAGCCAAGTGTCTTGACAACATGTTCATATGACGACACCACTTCGGTACTCTATAGAACGTAGAACTGTATGGTTAACCCTCCCTTTGCCACTTTTTTTTTACGTTTGCACAGGTAACACACACAAAATCACAAAGAGAATCATTCGACCGGTATGAGAAGGGTTTATCATAGTTACACTAAACACAACTTCATCAAATAAGAGTATTTCATCAGCAATGTGTATGAATGAATAGAGTACTACGTGTACTAATTTTATCACAATAATCATACTTTGATTTATGCTGTAATGATATTCGGACTAAGTATTTTTGTAGTATAAACAGTTGTTAGATATATAATTTCAGTCATGTTAGCAACGAGTGATGAACATTTATCATATCATAAGCATATAAGGCTACAGCACATGCACATTAATTTATATATATATATATGTTGTGTGATATAGGCGAAGATCCACAACACACACATGCATTCATGTTGTCAATATTTCAAATAGATAGGTCTATAAGCATGATATAATGACGGACATAACACGTGAAATATTCTCGCAGAGTCACCGATAATGTGTTTTAGCGTGCAACATGAATGTTAACACGTACTGCATTTTAATACGCCCTATAGTGTCGTATTCTGCGTGGGGCTTACATCCACATAACCTAAACACGGAACAGGGTTGAAATATTATTTCCCCTCTCCTACGAAAGAGGGTAGACTACATCATACTCATATCGCACCAGACATAGACGTTCCTTTACACGCAGTGCGAAAAGGCGTCGAGAAAAATTTGCATGACAATGCAGCATTGCACTTGTCGGGGTTAGGGCATTATTGACCTGGCCTGTGCACAGAAGCAACAGGTAGGGGTGTGGGACGGGGGAGAGAGAGGGAGAGAGGGGG
The DNA here is from genome assembly GCA_963669155.1 of Arbacia lixula. Taxonomy (NCBI): domain Eukaryota; kingdom Metazoa; phylum Echinodermata; class Echinoidea; order Arbacioida; family Arbaciidae; genus Arbacia; species Arbacia lixula. The sequence continues at coordinate 18,770,380 of OZ022590.1, read as the reverse complement.
AGAGAGGGGGAGAGAGGGGGAGAGAGGGGGGAGAGGGGGAGGAGGTGGTGGTGTTGGTGGTGTTGGTGGTGTTGGTGGTGGTGGTGGTGGTATAGGGACTTGAGGTGTTGCATGGTAATAGAGAGTGAGAGAGGGGAGGGGGTAGACAGAAAGGGAGGAAGAGGGAGAGACAGACAGAGAGACAGACAGACAGACAGCCAGGAACAGAGAGAGAGAGGGAGAGAAAAACAAATAGAGAGAGATGAAGTTCAATCATATTGTTGTATATGATGGAATCGGATAAAGGTGGGAGGGGGCGAGAGGGATACATGAATAGATGAATTTAAATTGTGTGTGTGTTTACATAGTATGTGTATGTGTGTGTGTGTGTGTGTGTGTGTGTGTGTGTGTGTGTGTGGGTGCGTGTGTGTGTGTGTGTGTGTGTGTGTGTGTGTGTGTGTGTGTGTGTGTGTGTTCTTGGACGTATGTATGTATATGGACTTACATGTTTTGTGTGGGGGTGGATATGTTCGGGGGGGGGGAGGTATCAGAAAAGATTTCATTCTTATGGAATTGTTTTATTATCATTTATACATATTTATTAGTATTATAATGATTATTATTTTAGAGGAATATGATTTATAAGTTGCATATATATTCAGGAGGAATATGGCACATGTACATATTTATATATATACAAGTGGTAAATCATGCTTTATTGTGTTTATCGAATCAATAGAAATATTACGTTTATGTATTCGTGTATTACGTTTATGTATTTGTTATTGTATGTTATAAAGTGAAATTGTTTATTTTATCATGGGAATGAAATCAAATAAAGAATATGGGAAAACAAAAAATATGTGCGTGGAGCGTATAGGAGTATGAAAAACACTGCATATATCTATAGCTTCATTGACGCCCTATTTTATTCCGGACCAATCAAATTTCATACTTTGTCCAGTTAATTTGCACTACGATGGTTTACTCATGAGTAGCAGGTTGTGGACTGAAAAAAAAAAGAATCATTCATTGTGTTTATTGCCATTTGGAAATGCATTGCTGTACTGTATTGTCATATTTATTGTGAAACACTGATTCAAGGGATTATTTTTGTTTTAATAAAATGTATATGCGTATACACTGCAGAGGTAAAAATATTGAGAAAAGGCCGGTAGAATGAGGGGGGTAGGAGAGAGATGGAGGAGGGGGGGGGGGGGGCGACAGACATACAGATATACACACGGACAAACTCTACATAGGGAGAGGGGTCGATTGCGAGACGGATGGGGGTAAGATTGTGCTAATCCTGTAGATTGGAGGAAGTACATTTATGTATACCATGCGCCACTACATGAGTGGATATAACCGAGATATTGATATGTCCTGATTTAATCTATACTCCCACCTCGCTACACTAAATGATTGTTCAGCCATTTTGTACCGGAATCATTATATGAGTAATTAATAAAATATTAATCCATTGATATCATAATTCACACCTTTTATAACGACCATTATACTTCAGGCAACAGTATCCCTGCACAAACTAAAAATGTGTGTGTTTCTGTTGACAGAAAGATGTAAATGATTGTAAAATGAAATAGAAATAATCACGATAAAAGTAGGCTATATTTGTCAACGAATGTACATGCATTCATCAGATGCGATTTGATATAATTATATTTATATATTTTAAGAATAGAAATAATCATATTATATGAACAATAGGAGTAATCTAATAATGCAAATTACCTGTACAGCACCTAGAAGAAAACCCTGATAAAGCTATCGTTGTTATCAATGATACTTTTATTGTTTTAGACGTATTGTTTCTAATACGATAAGAGATTTACCATTACCTTTAGTAATAGTAACATCTCATTAATTTTGTTTATAAGTTTTATTTCACGAGCCAGGAAGTAAAATCGTAATCGCTTCGTATATTCCATGTACAAGTATTACTGTGTAATAAATACTAATAATGGACAGATCTAACTGTGCGGTCGACGTGCTGAAACTCTTCTCAATTTTGTCATAACATCCACCAAACATTTCGACTTTAATTTCATCAGTATCGGTACTGAATGTATGAGTTTGATGATCGTCACCCACGTTAATTCTACGGCAGAAAGCATACCATTAAATCGCAGCGTGATAATAATATGGACATCGCAGAATAAATACCCTTGTATGTAAATATACCAACTAAACCACTGGCATTTGAACAATTCGTCATCCTAATCAGCCCTGGAATATTACACATATCATCGTTGTGTTTGCCTTTCATTCTATTTTCCCCCGTCCAGGAAAACAGTTTCTGCAAATATCTCGTCGGCCTGCTAAGGTAAACGATACAGGGTCAGCGCCTAGTCTGAATACTTTCATCCTTTGTCATAAACAAAAACATCGGTGTGATTAATATTTGCCAGACACGCTATTCTTCCTACCCTCTTCCCGTTGTCATAATAATGCATATATTTCCCTTTTTCTTGGAAAATGCATCTTTTCACCTTCTGCTTACCCTCTCCGAAGTTTTATATTTCCTCTCATGATTCATGAAACGGCACGAATGCTCGCTATATCTTGTTTATTTTGTATAAAACTTGCGCTTTCTTGCTTTGCGACGTGTAACTTTTCAGTGAGTTATTTAAGTGTGGTTAATATGATTTCATCAAACTTCGCCACGTTTTGAAATAACTTTTTGATGTACACTTGCATTCTTGCGCTTATTTAATGAAGTGAACATCACCTCATATTCTTGCCGAATGAAGTCATACAAACAGGATAATAAGCTTCGTATATAAGTAGCGATGAGTGTATTGCTATAAGGAAACTTGTCGTTAATAATTAAAGCAAACTGCTAACTTTTGAGCTTTAGGCTAATTCGAAGGTAAAATTGGTGATAAAATCTGTACATCACGAGGTTTTGCGGGACAATGCAGTACGGACTTTTGCTTTTGGTTTCGTACATACAACTGGGTTAAAGGGCATATACTGTACTGGGAAGGCAAAAAAGCCTTCAAAATGTAATTGTTAGCAATCTTCTTGCCAATGGTCTTAAATTCATGTATTGTCTATTTTAAAATTGGTGATAAAATCTGTACATCACGAAGTTTTGCGGGACAATGCAGTACGGACTTTTGCTTTTGGTTTCGTACATACAACTGGGTTAAAGGGCATATACTGTACTGGGAAGGCAAAAAAAGCCTCTAAAATGTAATTGTTAGCAATCTTCTTGCCAATGGTCTTAAATTCATGTATTGTCTATTTTAGAAGCTTGATGAAAGTGATTTGCCCTCAAATGATCTACATTTGGAGTAATGAGTGATTAAATCACAATCCTCGAAATGTTCGGCCCAAACATTTTGAGGATTTAATAATTAATCATTAATTACTCCATATTTGGATCATTTGAGGGCAAATAACTTTCAGCAAGCTTCTAATATGGACACTACATGAATTTAAGACCATTGGCAAGAAGATTGCTAACAATTACATTTTGAAGGCTTTTTTGCCCTCCCAGTACAGTATATGCCCTTTAAGTGTACTATTAACTATATAGTAAGATTGACCAGCTTTTAAAATTATATTGATGACTGGCACGAAGAATGGAGTAGATAGAGATTCTGTTTTGGTTTGAAGACAGACTGGCGATGAGAGATGAAGAGAGTAGAAAGAAACAGAGACAGGCAGAGATGATTATAAGGAGACAGGCGGACAGATTTAGATACTTAGTCGAGAGGAAGGAGAGAGGTAAAGAGAGAGGGAGAGTTGGAGAGAGGGAGAGGGAGAGAGAGAGAGAGAGAGAGAGAGAGGGGGGGGGGGAGAGGGGGGAGGGGAAAGAGAGGGAGAGAGGGAGAAAGAGAGAGATAGAGAGATGGAAAGAGGGATAGAGAGAAAGAGAGAGAGAGAGAGTGAGAGAGAGAGAGAGAGAGAGAGTGTGAGAGTGTGAGAGAGAGAGGGGGGGGGGGGGAGGGGTGAGGGTGATGGGATGATACTTCTTGTATTTTTAAACAAAATGTAAAGTATACAAAAGGAGAAGGTGAGTATAAGGAGAGCAGGAACTATGGGGGTATGGACATAGAGAAAAAGTTGTGGGAAAATATGGGAAATATTGGGGAACAAGAGGAGAGATAAGGAGAAGGTGGGAGAGAGAGAGGAAAAGGGAGAAAGAGGGGGGGGGGGTAGCGAATGAGAAAGGAGAGGAGATATGGTTAAAAGCGAAGTAAAATACCGAAGTTATCCTCAATTGCATCGGTAGAAAACATTTCGGTAAGAGCTGACCAGCGCAACAAGCCTTATACACTCATGCTTTGAGTGTAAACACGGCATCATCACTAATTGGTCAAATTGGGACTCCAGACGTTTCAAAGGAGGTGAACCCCAAGGGAAGAGGAACCCGAAGGAGCAAGAATTGTTATTTTCCAATGAAAGCGGATCCCCATTACCCCCCTCCCCTCAATTCCCATCTCCATCACATCCTCTTCTTTTTTTTCATCGTTTAGCGTGCTCCCCAAGCGAGCCATCCGCGTTGCTTTATTCAGCATGTTCGTAGAATCCCTAGATACGCCTCAATCTCGCAAACCATTAATTGGAGATGACCAAATCTAGAATGACCTTCATCGCAGTTCCCCCATTTTTCTCTCTGCCGAAGAGAGCGAGAACCAACCGATAGAAGAAGTCAAAGTACAAAAGAAAGAAGAAAAAAAAATCGAAATTAAATTGCACGCAGAGTGGCTAATTTACCAATGTGTGATTACTACGAACCCGCTAGAGAATGGTGAGATTCAGTGAAGACGAGAAAGCGATGTCTTTCGTTTCTTTGCGATATTTAGCAGAGCGAGTTGCCGTGCTTTTCAAAATGCAGTCTTATTACTTCACTGACATATCACAACCCCTGGCGTGATACTACAAAATTAGCTATAAGGTTGCTGTGTTTCTTTTCCTGGTGGAATTATTATGTTTTGTGAAGAGATGTTTCTAGTGAATTGTTTATCGCGTAATATAATGATCAACAAAGCATGTTAAACTAGAAGCAGGTATTAAATCATTGTACGTCAATGAAGATCATCTAGCACAATGATTCACTTTTTTGGCGTTAGGGATTTGGAATAATATAAAATAAAAAGTCGGACACAACTTTTTAAAAAAGATCCCCTTCATATAATTCCAGAAATCTTAGTCTGACTTGTTAAAAATATCAATGCTCACATGAAATAATACTGAGGAACAGTATTTGCAAACACAACCAAACAGAAATATTACTATCATGAGTATTACACATGTTGCATTAAAATGAAAGCTACAATAATTTGACTTCTGAATTATCTTAAAGATTGCAAAAGGATTCCACAGCCGTCGCAAAATCTTTAAAATTATTTTTTCAATGAGATTTTATATTGTGGCATAGCATGCGCTAACTGATTCTACCATAATGTTTCATACAATACACATAACATTACATTTCTGTGTTGATGATATTGTGATGCCGCATCGTAATTCGTGGTTGAAAGAAAATAATGCACTATATTCATATAATTTATAATAATGCCGATTAACATGAAAATGGTAAATTCTTCTAATACACGATACAATACAACATGAGCGTGCCTTTTTGTCATCCATCGTGATAACATTTGAGTAAAGGTTATTACGGGGCGATACATTGTCAACGTGTTGATCTTTTTTAAAGGCATTCTTACGTCATTTATTCACACAAACCCAATCGACAATCACTATCTGCATGGCTCATGATGAGCTAACGTTAGCTAGTAATAAAGTGAACACATTACCAAAATGACAGGAGGGAGCGTAGAGAAATAAGATTACATTATGATTGTCATGATGGTGAAAGGTAAAAAGTCAACGTCAGATTTGTAATCAAGGTTAAGTCGATATAGTGTACGATATGCTAGTATGCTTTTGTAAACGACTGCCTGTTGATTAGAGTGTTGCTGCTACATATCATACACCTTTTTCGAGAGAATCACACAACAAATACGATCACAAATACATTGTACATACATACATACATACACACATACATACATACATACACACACACATACATACATACATGCATACATACATATATACAAACATACATATATTCATTATCAACATTCTCTTTCTCTTACACACGCCCCCCTCTCTATATCTTACTCTCTCTCTCTCTCTCTCTCTCTCTCTCTCTCTCTCTCTCTCTATCTATCTTTCTCTCTCATCCACACGCATACACACACACTTCATTAATCTCTTTCTCTATCTGTCTCTCTTGATCTTTCCCCTCTCTTTTTGCCTCCTTTTCATCATGTTCATAATATCTGTCCATCCCCCATAATCTGCATCCCTCACGTCCTTCGTAGCATAGTCGCACACGATGCGGACAGCTTGCCAAAGAGCGCGGCGTCTCCCACAGCTGCTCTTCCCGAGCTTTCTTCCAAGTAGGAGGAGATGGATGAGGAGAAGAAGGAGAGGAAGAGCAAAGAGAGAGAGAGAGAGAGAGAGAGAGAGAGAGAGAGAGAGAGAGAGAGAGAGAGAGAGAGAGGGGGGGGGGGGGGAGAAGGAGTAAGAACGGAGAGGAGGAAAGCGCCACTCTCGCTATGGCTCGTTGGGAGTCAACGCAGCGGGGAGGAGAGAGGGGAGCGCGGGCCTTGAGAGGGGTGTCGCAACGCGGCTGGAAGTAGATGGGAGGGGCGTACGTGTGCACCTCCCGTCCACGATCCGACAACACACACACACTCACATATACCCAACACAAATCACCGTCGGCATGCGTGCTACCACCATGCCCGCCCGACCCGCGCAGCACGGCTAGAAATAGCGACAAACGATACACGGGCCCTGTCTGATAATAGCGTGCAGACGTTCGGCCATGCGTCGCGGCGGCCACCGCTGGCTATTACACCACCCGGTTCCCGCGCGTCTGGTCGTTTTCCCGCCCAAAACTTACTCTCCCCCTCGTGTGCATCCAATTTGGTGGTCAAGAGGGAGCAGGGAAGAAAATCGCAGTCATTATTACCCTTTCGAGGGGGATTAGCTCATGGTTTCGTCGCACGTAATGTGGATTAAGGCAGGGATTAAAATCACTCCTTTGTTATGGCAACGTCATTCGTGCGTCTTATTCCAAACCGATGCCTGGCTGCCCAAAAGCTCAAATTTGAAGGGTTCTAAACACACACAGGACAATGCCTACTTCAAACATGTAAAAAAACATCCCCAAAACCTGTCACATGCTCGCTATATGAAAACAAAATAAAACACTGGGAGAAAATATCAAATATGACAGCCATGGTATTAGTTGAAAAATATATGCATGCAATTCATCAAACAGAGAAGAGATCATTCTTGGAAGTATAATGGTAACTATAAAGCAAACGAACTTACATTATCAGCCAGGTAAACCACACAGGTACCACGCAATGAGTGTGATAATAATTCATCAAATACACGGTTTTATCTTAGGCCCAACGTAAGAATACATTTCTTCAATTACAACATAAGATTTCTTAAATGTCATAACTTGGATTCTCTATGCATTAATTTTGAAGCCGAAAATGCAATTATATATTTGAGAAGAAGAAAAATAAATAGAAAATAACTCACAATTATTGCTAAAAGCCATAATGAAAACGTAATCAGTTGAGTGGAAAATATTCGCCCATTTAGTACTAATATTGAGAGAGAACGGTACCCGCCGTTTCGTAAATTAATTATTTATGTGTATATCAGCAAGTATACCGGTACCCTGGCTTACACTCCAACTTGTCTCACATCATCAACTTTTTTGGCGAAACTGCATGGTCATAATATTAGGAAGTAATTATGCAATTACCATAGGCCTATGATCATGAATGCATATTGCAGTTTGATTTGCCACTTTTCCTCACCGTTGCCATTATCGTCGTTATCATTATCGTCATGAACGTCGTTATTGCACCTTTACATATTCATTGTAGGTTTCTTTGAAATTGCGCGAAACTTAATTACCGCGATATGTTATACTATCTACTTCATTGGTTGTTATATTCCCGTGTACTACTCACTATATAGTTTTTATTGCGCTGATCCACATGCGTGTTGTACCAGTTTTCGAAGCGTATCTCAATTTGTCCGACTTTGCGGTAGCATTTCTCGAGAGCGGCGCCCCGCCGTGCGCCCTACCGGGGAGCTGCGGCTATCAGCTTTGTGAACAAGCGCTGACTAGCTAACGGTTCAGCGATGTGTAATGATCACACACACACAAACACACACACACACACTCAAACACATTTGCACACACACGTATCCAGTTGCACTCATATGTTTGCACACAAGTATGAACCGCGGGAGGAGAGAGAGAGAGAGAGAGAGAGGGGGAACAAATGTATGTTGAAGATGTGTCTTTTAAAGGAAAAAGATTGAGCCGCACGTCGATATTCAACGGGCTTTTCACACTTCTGGCCCCGGCGTTCTCGGCGTCTGAACCGCGTATCACACCGCTCAGGGTTACGCGCTCTGAGCAGACGAATTCATCTCTTCTTGTTTTTCCCTTTCTCTCCCTCTCCCTCTCTTTCTCTCTCTCTCTCTCTCTCTCTCTCTGCCGCCCATCAACCCGAGTTAACGATTTTAACGAACTTCCCCAATCACTTCGTCTAGCTAGCTCCATGAAACATGGCCGCGTTTGGCCGAACATAGCTTGATCTAGGTCAACGCTGGGCTAATGGTGGAAAAGGACAACATTTTCGTCTGTAATGTGCGCCTTCTGTTGGCATTGCGTCTATGTGAATATTGGCTATTGTGAGTTATACGCACGCTCCACAATGTCAAAGCATGCTCCCGTCATTAAGGTTGTATTCATAACTCGTGTACATTACACCAACGCAGTGTCATTCTTCTATACAATATCCCTGCATGCCCTCAGCAACATAAAGCAAAACCAATATCACAATCTAACAACAGTACAATACTACCACAAAGATTCCGCCTTTTTATGATATCTGATCAAAACAGCGTTAAACATATGAAAAGAGTCCCTCCCCCCTTACACCCCCTTGAACGACCTTTATTGCACAAATCGTGAAACAATTATTTTTATTAAACATTCATTAGCATTTGTTTTATTAGCATTCATACTATCAGTATTGTTATATCATTATTATTATAACATATATCAACAGTATTAGAAATATCATCATCATGATTATAACAATTCGCATTTGAATATAATGATTTGCAATGCAATTTAAGGCCCCGAATACCAGACATGTTGGTTACAGACGACTGGGAGAGCTAAAAACTGGTGAAAAAATATATCACCTCACAAATATGTTAATTCGATATCAATAACAGAAGTATCGGTATCCACTACTGTGAAAAGTATGCGTAATCATGGTAATTGATTTGTTTTCGCGCTGAAGCAACTGCAACGTTTTCATCAACGATTCTGGAGACGATTGCCATGTACTTATTCGTTTTAACCCTTTTGCGTGCCAGATGATTCAAGCTGTATGGGGTTTGATCGTATCACTTTGAAAATGAAGGCATTATTTGCACACAACGGGGTAATGATATTGGTTATAGGACGTGTAACGCTCCCATCAAAATCATGCGCGTCCCTCAGCTCTGTCAAAAATAAGTGGCATTTTCGCGAAACACACAGATCCTGTTTTTAAAAATCTCTCCCAGGAAACATGATATGATATCATAAACTGTTCTACTTTATACTTAACCCCCCCCCCCCCCCTCCTGAAAACACGATTATCAGAGGCTTGCAAGGTTATTTAATGAAATTGAGAAAACATGCGCTGCTCAAATGTGAAAGTCATTGCTTACGTTCTACATAACAAACTACAGACAGGCTATAAACAAGTTCGCTATTGTTTGTATACGAACTTAATAGTTAACTGCCGTAATTTCATTTTCCTCGTACATGTTGTAATTCACAATGCTCTTGATTATCATAGACCTAATAGTATGGTAGTATTTTCAGCGATTTGATCATTTAAGATTATTAATATATGTTCTTCTATGTGACAAGATCATCTTATGCAATATAATTAGGAGTCATGCAGTTGAAATGTTTCGCCGATATGTTGTACATTCTTAGGTGATGTTAAACATCAATTTTAATGTGCAATGTAGGCTGTGCATTTGATTAACAAACATAATTATATAAAGGAATAAAACAATGGTTTGGGTAAAAAGGTGAAGGCGGGGAAAGGACGGAGAAATATAAACCGGGAAACAGAGGAACAACAGTACATGAAATGAAGATGAATGATAGAAAATATGTGTATTTTAATAAGGGGAGAACTGGCGGGAGATGGGGGAGGGGGAGTGGGGAGGGGATTGGGGAGGCGGAGGAAAGGGTAGATATCAGAGCGCAACGAAGCGAAAGAGGAGTACGGGAGAAGGGAGAGAAGAGAGATAGATATTGGAGTATCTTTCTCCAATTTCCGCCCGCGCGACGTGAGGCGGATGTCAGCCGTTCTATCTGTCACTCATAAAGATGGCTTGCGGTTGACATAATGAAAAAACGAACGAGGACAAGAAGGAGAGGATAGACAGAAGGAAGGACACCGTGTCAAAACGGACTCGCGATGATGGAACGGTTTGTCGTGTTGATGAAAGTACAACGGATACGAGCAACTTCTGTGGTCAGAGAGAGGAATAAGATAGGGAGAGGGGAAAATGCGATGGGTTATTTAGCTACTCGAGAAGGTCACAAGAGACAGGGTGAGAGAAAGTTAAGGAACGCGCTACATCAAATAGAAATTAATAATAACAAAGAAAATGTGAAATTGAGGAGGAAAATTGGCCACCGAAGAGATATAGACTTTAGGAAAGGGGACATTAAGAGAAAGACAAAAAATGTGAAATCAAAGAGAGAAATGAGATGGGAGAGTTAAGCCAAATGTTCAAGAGAGGGAGATAAAGATAGAGAGAGAGACAGACAGACAGACAGTGGTAGTGTGTGTGTGTGTGTGTGTGTAGGGTGGGGGGGGGGCGGGGTAAAGACAGAATGAATGAAACGTATAGAGGTGAGAAATTGCGACCTACCATTTCAAATATGTTGGCCGATTACAGACCACGTATTAAGTTTGGGGCAACATTACATCAAATAACACACTACAATATCCGTTAAATAGGATAAAATTTCCAATGCATTTTTTTTTTAGGTTTAAGTTTTCACCAGTACTTAACACGTATTCAATAGAAAAAACACACATCTTGTTTATCACAGATGAAAAGGGTGAAACGGAACCAGATAGATAACGAATATGACCAACCTAATTTTCTGCGTGGTGGCGAACTATATTAGATGAATCGTTCCTGGAGAGTTCTCCGAACTGAATCTAGGACTCATCAAATATCCAGTTCAATTATCTTGTCATCACTAAGGTCACACTCGCGAATAGACACTCTACTATCTATCAAAACAGAAGGATGAATGAACAAATGCATAAAGCACGCAAGCAGACACACGAAGAAAGGATGCATTCTTGTATTGTACATTTCTTAGAAGGTCAAGTCCTCTTCACAAAATGATACCTTGAAATGGGGTGTCAGGGTGATCCCTCACAAAGTCTCCTGTGCACTTATCCCCCTCCCTATCTCTCTCTCTCTCTCTCTCTCTCTCTCTCTCTCTCTCTCTCTCTCCCTTTCTCTCTCTCTCTCTCCCTTTCTCTCTCTCTCTCTCTCTCTCTCTCTCTCTCTCTCTCTCTCTCTCTCTAAACATAATATATATATATATATATTATTCCTCTCTCTTTCTCTCTCTCTCTCTCTCCCTTCCCATTCTGTCATCTATCTGATCATGTATCCCCACCCCTTCCCCTCTCTCTTCCTCATCTCCATTCTATCTACTCCTCGTTCTATCCCTCGCCGATGCCTGACTCCTGCAAGCAGGTCTACCGTACCTGTACTGCCCCCGCTCATTGCCATCAATAATGATAATAGTAATAATCATAATGCTAATTATCATAGAATCAGACAGAATAGGAATCATTGTGATGGCGTTTTACGTCGCCACAAAATGAATTCAAGGTGAACCAAGAGGTAAGTAATTAGCGCCGTTGATGTTCCATTACTGCAGATCTATTCATCATTGAATTATAATCAACAGATTACCCATGATTTGGCATCGAGAATCGCCTTATAAATCAAGGCCGGCCTTTGCAGTCACATGCGGTGAATTTCTATAGTTTCCTTTTGTAATCGGTTGTGTGTACACTTCATATCGATACATTCTATTGGGTTCGTTAAAAGAGAATACACGTAGCGATATGCGATACTTGTATCGATATCTTTTGTTGGGCCAATGGTCTCGTGTAGTCAGTCTCTTCTCGCCGCGCTCACACATTTCACACACGGACTACACACAATGGTCTACCCTCTTAATACCGAGCACTGAGAGTCCCGTATCAAAAGCAAGTCAGTTTCTTGCCTATGGGACTGAGTGGGTTAACTCTCTAAATACTAAGCACTGACAGCCCAGTATCAAAAGCAACTCAGTTTCTTGCCTATGGGACTGAGTGGGTAAATAGAGAACCCAATGGGGTACGCTTTGTCGAAACTGCTTCGTGGTAAGCTTCCATCAGCTAGTATATACGATCTGAGAGCCACTTCATGATCATCACAATTTGTTTTCTCATTTACCACGATTTAAAGTGACCAGGGACATCATCTTTTCGTCGAAATAAAAGACAATCACGTAGAATAAGTGGGATGTCGATGGGTAAGATGCCGCTCATGCGCATTGAATACATATTACATCATATGGGTACTCTCTCGTCTAACACCAAAAATAAAACTCTGAACGTGACATGATTTGAATTTGTTATATCATATTCTACCAATATATAAACCTCCTTTTCACTGATAACATTAGTACTTGTCACTGGTACCGATCTGGTAAAAAATCAATGTGCACACATAGGCCTACACACTTTATTAAATCAGATTTTTACCCAATTTTTCAGGTTTACAATTACATAAACATATTCATTTTGATAAAGCAAATTGTACAATTGTACCGACAATAAACGAACATGAAAATCAAATTAATTATGCATGAATATATAAATTTTAAGGCATTTTGCACATAATTAGCATAAAAATTTCATTTACATCCCTGTGCAATGGTTTTGTTCTGTTTTGTTTAAGTTAAAATACCTTTCGAACTAAGACAAACTTCTTTCACAAAACACGAAAACAAACTTATGAAATATATTAACTAATATAAAACAGCTTCCCATACCTTCTATCAGTCTATAGGCCTTATATACGGCCACCAAAATCCCTACTCCCTAGTCCTCTATACAGACATACACACATACATACATACATACTCACACAAACACACACACTCATATAAACTCACAAACACCCTTTTTGATATATGAGAATGGGTAGAAAACAGAGAAGCGACAAATGAGTGGATGGATAGATATATTATATAAAGAAAAAGAGAAAAAAAATCAATGTCGAATGTCCAAAAACTGAATCAATGAAAGAATGAATACTCAGTAAAAGTTGAGAAAGTTGAGATGGCTACTCACATACTTCATCGCAGGCTTATTCCTGCTTGTCGATGGCAAAAGGTCACGTGTGTTTCTCTGTTACCATGGTTACTATAGCCTTTCATCTGGATTGTACCATATCTGTTGAAGACACAAAACAAGAAAAAACAACATTTTTAAAAATAAAAGTTGATGTATAACAAATGAATTAAATAGACTATCATAAGTATATAACAAGAGACTTAGCGACTATATCACAACTACATCTACGGAATTTCGGAACACTGGTTTTGAGATGGTTTCCACTCAAGCCACGACAGTGAAGAGAAACAATTTATTGAATGGTAGAAACATCATCTTTACACATGCAATGGTAATGGAAAATATATATGACTGATTTGTAGAGATTTCCGTTTGCGTCTATTCCGTATATTACCATACATTGTTGATTAGTATTTCCATCATTGTATCATATCATGTGCACTTCCATTTATTTTGATTATCCTAACAGATATTACATTTTGTATTATTTTTGCATCTTCCATAGCCATCTGATAACGACTGCACGCGGCCGAAAGCTATCTGAAAAGAAGTGGAAATATTAAGTTTCATATAAGGTAATTCTATATATCTATATACATGTATATATATACACACACCACTCACACTCACACACACACACACACACACACACACACACACACACACACACGTGAACACGCATACACACACAATCTGACACAATTAAGTAACTACCTAGCAGTTTCTGTTTGATACATGCCGTGTTTTGTGTATATGTGCAGTGTGTGACTGCTTCACTCATTTAGATCTCAATCTAAATTGGTCGATTATTATGGATGGATCAGATATGATGTGATCACCGCTCAGATAAATATACTGATCAGTCAGATTGGAAGTCGATATATAATCAGCGCAACAAAGGGAGTATTTTGGCAACATGTAGGTGAATGTCATAAAAGTGAATGGGAAGACCGGTAAGATCATAGTGAAATATTTAGAGACTGTAGAAAGATTCATAGATGTATAGATAAATAGATAGGTAGTTAGATAGATTACACTCAATGAGCAGTAGATAAGCATACTACTTCACATTATATGCATAGATGCATAGGAAAAGTTGTTTTCCACAGGATGTAATGTCCAATGCGCTGAAATGCTAAAGCGAAATAATCGCTCTCTCCCTCTTTAGCTAGGGGGGCGGGGGAGAGGGAGAGAGAGAGAGTGGTAAAGACAAACAATTAAATATATATATGTGTGTGTGTATCTATGTGCCTGCGTGTGTCTGTGTATGTCTGTGTGTGTCTGTGTGTGTGCGTAGTGAGAGAGAGAGAGAGAGAATGGACGTGGGATACATGTACAATGGGACGGTGCGTTCAAAGTACTCAATAGTTTGAGATACCTTGAAGCGTAGCCATACGGCTTAAACGTTTTGATTAGTTGTATCAGAAAAAAATATTTCGAAACTAAACAAACCGACAAACTAATATTAAAGGCATACTTTGCAGTTTTCAAAAACTCACAAGGCAAGGGAACACATCTTTTTAACTTGAACTCTTGAACTGCCAGCCAAATTTTGCTCTGGTTTTGGGTATATCTGTTGCGAGATTAAGAACGTGTAAGGAAATGAAAACGTACCAGTAAGTAATGGCAAGAACCGGTAATTCTTAGCATGTTTGTGTTCACGCTTCAATATATAAATAACTCATTTGCAAAAGGGGTTACATCCATTCTGTATCAAATTTGATTTTTTTTTGGTCTCAATGTATAGGTTTGAAGTTCCACTATGGGATGATATCAAAGAAATTCCCATAAAAAAGTGAGAAAAGCATGGCAAAGAAAAATCAATTCTTCATTCAAAAGAGGTTAGATCCATTTCAGTTTGTTTGCAAAAGGGGCTAGATCCACAAAGGTAATTTTTGGGAAAAAATATTTCAAAAATATGAAGACAGGTAGATTTATTTTATACCCGATTTTATGTTCACATGGTAGGGTAGTATATCATGACAATTTAGTTTCGCATAAAAATATTACAATGTCGGAGAATAAAAAAGTAGATTTTCTCAGAATGGTCTAAAGTGGATCTAACCCCTTTTGCAAACAAACTCTTCATATGGTGGTGTATAAGTCGGTGTTGTGCATGAATACACCAGAGTATAGTGTACACCAAACTACTCAATTTTGGTCTATGACAGCGATAACGGTTTTTGATGCATTCAATGGGTATTTGCTAGATTGTAGTATGGAATCGACGCTTACGTGTTTCGAGGAAGTCATTCGAGAAAATAATCAAGAGACCACTCTTCATGTTCTCTTATTGATACGATTTAACTCTTTATGCGCCATTGAGGCATTTTCTCACTGGTAATACACACCATTCCCATTGGGCAGTATGGAGTCTGGCAGAGAAGTAGTTAACTCTTTATGCGCCATTCCCATAGGGCAGTATGGAGTCTGACAGAGGAGTTAAGCGTGCTTAGAGTCGTAAGTGTAATGGACCTACACCCTTTTCCAGATCTTCACATTATCTAATAAATAATTTGTAGGTGTGTCGTAAAAGGGGAAGTCCACCCTGACGTAAAATTGGTTTTATGATACTATGAATATGAAAGCAACATATAAGGAAGGTTTGATGATAATCCGTCAAAGCATAAGCAAGTTTTGACTTGTTTTAAAGTTTTGATTGTGTGACGTCACTTGCAAGCAGCTCTCCCAATATGGTGCGTTCTGTATGATTTCATGAATTGTCCTTTTCTCTCTTTTTTTTTAATCACAGAGGTGAAGGAGAAATGAACATCATTTTTTCACAGGTCTGTGTATGTCTGATAATGGTATATATCCTTTGAGAAAATGCACATCTTATAGCAGAGTATCTCGCCAGTGACGTCACAAAATTAAGAATGTTAAAATTCATAACTCTGTTATACTTTGTTCGATTCTTATCAAACCTTCACCCACACTCATGTTGCTAATATTTTCTCCTTTAATTATAACCAATTTAAGCTCAGGATGGAACTTTCCCTTTAAAAAACTACCTCCGAGGTGAGGTGAACGCCCGATGAAAGCGACCTTAGGAAGCTTTTCAGCCGTATCTGAGTGGGCGCCATTCGACTTCACACGGAACTGCTAAGAAGACAAGAGATCGTAGTCAAAAGAAAATTAAACTTGGACGACTCGGCTTATTGTCGATAGCCAGGGCTGGATAGCTTTTAATAAAAGGTGGATTTTTGTGGTTTCTTTGCGCGAACCCATATCTCGTTGTGGTTGGCTGGGAGATAAATTGCGCTGTAGTTTATCATTAAAAGGAAAAAAAAAGTTGGACCTGGTGTAATACTCTGTCATAATAATTCATCTTAATTGAATGTGTGACAGGGAGAGAGGGAGGAATGAAAAATGACAACGACCAGAATGAAATAGAGATGGAAAGATATGAAGGGTGATGAGGGAGAGAAAGTTGGGGAAAGACGGAGATCAACAGAGGGAGAGGAGGAGATTGTTTGTGTGTGCGTGTGTGTTTCATAAGTAGTTTAAACAAGAACATAGTATAAAAATAGAAAAACAGAGTGGCAGGATTATAACAAGGAAACGGAAAATCATGAACTAATTTGAATTTAATCATTCATAACGTCCTCTATCATTGTCGAATGAAATTCAAAATAAAGTAAAGTTGACATTTTCAATTTATGGCAAACTTCTTTAACCGAGCATTGATTTATGATACCAGGGACCACTTTTTTCTCTTCTTTCACACCCCCTCCCGACCCCTCCCCCTCCAGTCCCTTTTCTTCCACAGCCTTTCTCGCCCCCCTCACCCTCCAGTCCCTCTTCTCTTTTCTGTCTCTCCCTATCTTTATTTTTCTTCATCGCTCTTTCTCCTCTTATTTCTCATTTTCCCAATTCTCTTTATCCCATATCGACCTCCCTTTTCCTCATTCTCCTGCAACATTTGCATGCCAAACAGATTGCTTCTAAATGGGATTGCCCTGTATTGATGGTGAAATGATCCACAAGGTACACGATAATGGTTACAACAAATTATAAAATGGCAATAACTAGACGATTCTTCATTTCGGGTGACTAGAAAAACAACATAGCATGTGACTGTATTATAGTTGTATTCCAATTTTCTTCTTTTATAGAATTATAGATTTGCATATCTTTATTTTTATTTAATTTATCTAGTCTTTCTTTTTAAACCGGGTCGCCCCATCAGTGAGCTTGCACTGTTTCTGGAGGTTCTGTGTACAATTAATACAACAATACATAATAACATGAACATTAATGTTTATGACAAGGCTGTTAACTAAAATGGCAATAAAGATCAACTGATGTAAAGCACAACAACCATAACAACAGAAGGAGAAGGACCGATGGTTCCACACGCATCACGCAAGTGAAACACATAACATAAAGATTTACAGGAGCAGGGTTTATATTGTATCTAACCATGATAGTCTCTGTCGTACTTCAGATTCAAATATATTTGATTTTGACTTGATTTGCTTGACTTTCATTCGGAAATACTAAAATAGAAATCCCTATAATTGCGCAATCACATTAGATAGTAAATACTCCAAAACGGTTTTGTCTTAAACTCATCTATTTCACTAGCTTCCTGTGTTTTTAAATATGGAAATATATAAATGATATTCTTCTTTCTGAGTGTCTGAGAGACTATAATCAGAGAGTGTCTGGGTCTATGGCCTGCCGTACATGACTTACAGCATGTAGAACGTGTGGTTTACCTCGTTCGGTGCAAGGCCGCATTTAATATGGCCAGAGAACACTGAGTAACGAGTTACTAATTACAATCATCATTTCTCATTCCTCGTGCAAACACGTTACATAACACCGCTGATCATAGGTACCAGTGCGAGAGAACAGCTTTTAATTTCGCGTTCGGAACTCCCGGCATTTTTCTGCGCAAGTAATTATTATCAACGGAGGCTATATATATGCACGTCACGCACATTATGTGCTAAGTTGATTTTTGGGTGTCAGCGAAGACACGTGAAAAATGCTATAAACATAACATGATTCACGTAATCAATCAGAAGTAACAACGAGAGCTCTTGCAATTTCACGTACATTTTATTTAAAACAATTATAGATCAAAATCGTGTACGCCGATGTCAACATCATTTTTTTTTTGTTTCCTGCTTGTAAGTGTGTATATTTGTGAGAAACAAGAATGAACATTCATTGATCCACCTTACCCTTTGGTATCGTTTAAACTAAACTCTCTGTTAACGTTCGCAGTTTCAATGTCTACAATAAGGTGGAAGAGTTATAAAGTCATGATTAAGAAGTGACAGTGCGAGGAAGCAAGCTATGTCTGTAATGTTCACCTACACCGACCTACAAAAACATGTCTTCTTGATCTATCTATATGTCTGTGTATGTGGCTTTGTGGCTTTTCAATTACGCACTTCCTCGAAATCCACGTTGTTATTATGTAACTTCTGTGGAAAAGCATATACATGTATACATATTCTCTATTCTCCATGTCTGGTTGGCAATAAATAGATTAACATACAATATGAATGTACGTATGGTAAACGCAGCATGCAGTATTAGCCTCACGTATAAAAGTACGATATAGACATGATAGAAAGTGGAACACACACACTGGGCATAGCATGATAAAAAAAACCCCAATTATTTGTGCTTTTGAAAGAGACTGACGGTTGTCGCTCTATGTACAAACGTACATATCCATACTATTATCCTCATTTTGATACGTGGCTCTATAGTCGGTATAAGCATCATAAATCATGTGAATAGAACACATCATTCAACATATTGAACACGAGAAACATCAAGCATTATACGGAAGCCTAGCGGTCATTTTGTAGAACTAAAATGGGCTATCCGCCGTATTCTGTACATCAAATTTTGTATCGAGAATTCTATATTAATTTACGGAAATGACAACCAACAAACGTATAAAAATGTATAAAAACTGACGCTACTAGTTTTTATTTTGCATGATATGCCAATATACAGAAGCCGACGTGCATACATGTGTAAACTCATTTAATCAATGTACATGTATACCATTATTCAAAATCACGTTTTCCTCTTTCAAATGATAGTTATTTGCCACTACATTTACGTCAATGCATTCATGTTGATTAAACGTTAGTCTTAAAAGATTCCCCTGCAATGTTGTTACGTTATAGTAGAGTTATATGAGGCGTGAATTGTGTAAATAGAATTGGATAGAGGCAATATGGGAGCCACGCCCTGCTCATAAACACCCCCCTACACACACATGCACTCACTCATACATATATACACCCCCCCCCCCACACACACACACACCACACACCACACACTTACGGACATACACACAAACAGAGACACAGACACGCACACACACCACACACATACAGACATACACACACACCACACACACACACACGCACACAGACACAGACACAGACACACACACACACACACACACACACACACACACACACACACACACACACACACACACACAAACACACATGTACAAACACAAACTTAAGTACAGCCATCGAAATATTCATCCAAATACATACGTACTATTATTCGGGTTCAAAATGGCATTGTATGACATTGTGAGAAATTACATTAAATTGCTTGACAGCCTATCTGGGCAATATTAACCAGATTTTCTCATTTTTTAGGCTTCCCGCCTTTGGGCACCTCTATGAAGCAAACATGACATGCTCTGCGAATGACCTACTGGAATCATTTACAATGTTGTCTTCCCCTCGACCAACACTGAGCATGCGCACTCCCAACCCCCACGAGGAGTAATATAGAATCATCCATCTAATCACGTACATGGAACTTCAAAGATGGGATGTGTATCACTTGTCCGAGTCTGAAACTCAGACAACGTTCTGGGATACCCTCCAGCGAAAGTAATCAGCATATAAGAGCTTTGGCACGAAGAGGGGAGAAAGAAAGACTTGAAGACGTTTCTCTTTCTTGAAGCATCCTTATCTATCCGGTGTTGTTTTCCATAATCGTCTTTGACGAAGTGGACGTGGAGAGGAGGCACCCTTCTTGAAAGATATCGCAAAATTGCCCCGATCGGCGCGCCTGTTCTACATGTCAAGAGCCCTTGAAGTAGTAAAGAGAAATGAGGAAAATTATAGCTTGTGCGTTTCTCTTTCTTCAAGTGGAAGAAACGGACATAACGCAATATGACGGACAATGGCCACAATAATCATGACAATAGACTTGCCCATTTGGTGACATCTCATATGTCTGAGAATAATACTTCCCGACATTTCCATAAACAATACAATCTCAAGACGTATCGGCTGTTTCACGTCTCCCAGTGCCGAATCTTGAAAACTGTGATGACTTCCTACACATCCCCATGTCAATAGCAATGGAAGGGTTAACTGCGTCGGATCATCAGACCATTACATTTTGGCCATTCTGTATTCTATTGGCAACATCATGAAGATGAAAAATTGTCATTTTGTACATAACAATGGTTAGTTTCTGAAAGGGTTTCTCATCAGTTGTCTTTCGCTGCCGACCGTCATGACCGTAGTAGAGTAAGGGCCTTTTATGTATTGTTGTTTGATTGGCTGGGCCTGGCCATAGGAAAGTAAGAGTTGAAAAAAAAATAAGGAAAGTCTCGTCTTTACTTCCCACACCCTTCTATCTATAATTTCCTTACTCACCCCTCCTTCCATATGTCTCTCCTCTCCGGCTATATCTGTTTCCCCGTCCGGTTTGCAAATTCTTCAAAGATGCCGGAGATGCATAGTCATGTATATATAAATCTACCGCCACATCTAATATATCGATCTGATTTATATTCCTTCATATTCTCTCTTTCTTGCTGGTCCGAACCTGTTCATTATATCTTCCTTCTTCTTCGTTATCACATAGTCACATTGGTCAATCACTCTAATTATATTCTTCACTCCATCTTTTTTTAGATGACTGTCGATGAACATTTCGATCACTTTACTTCAAGAATTAAAAGCATATGTTTTAATTAACATTTCCCACAGATATATCGCATAGCAGCGATGGTCCGTGTTTGTGAAATCTCCCCCACCCCCCCGTACCTTAAAAGAAGAGGTGAACGTGACGCTAGATTATGACTTATCGACTGCAGCGTAATATGAGACGAAAGGAGACTCTTAGTACATCGACTTTAATTTCAGATCTTCTGATCGATACGCGCTATCAATTTAGAGCTCCCGCTGAAACCGAAATGTGATTCGTTAACACCGGCCTCTGGGTTCTTCCTCGTTGACGAATCCATGACACACGCACACAAAGGCGCACACACACATACACAAACGCGCACACACGTATATACCGTTATCAAAAGCGGTGGTAATTTTTGGTAATTTTTCCCTTGAGGATACCGTAGACGTGAATGCGATAGCTTCACAGCTAGCTCGTGACTCGCCCGGCGATCACACAGAAGAAAAGCGGACGCGATGTCGTCTGCGAACAGCGCGATAAATCTAATCTTTCTCGCACACTTAAACAGTTAAGCATCCCCTTCCCCATTGGCCATTGGCGTTTGATATCATATTTTGCTCTTTCTCTCTCTCTCTCTCTCTCTCTCTCTCTCTCTCTCTCTCTGTCTCTCTGTCTCTCTTTCTCTCTGTCTCTGTTTCTGTGTCTCTCTCTCTCTCTCTCTCTCTCTCTCTCTCTCTCTCTCTCTCTCTCTCTCTCTTTCCCATTCTCTCTCTCGAACACCCATTTTCTTGCCATGTACTGTTTCACACGGTTTATTTGGTTATGTGTCGCCCGTGTGATGAACAAGTAGTAATCGTGTGTGTATCTTTCCAATCAGCGGTCCCGGGCGCGCTTGGCTTGCAAACACCACGATTTAACTAACGATCGATCGCGAGACGAGAAACAGATGCAATTTTATGCGTTAAGTATTTGAACATGACTGTCACCATACACACCAGTCATCTCATTAAAGTAATGGTTCCATCTATTCAATTTTATGTCCCTTTTTGATTCTGGTAACGCCTGTTGACATTTTGGTGGAGCATCGGTGATCTTGCCGCGCGCAAGCGAGCGGACATGTGTCTTGTCATGTTTGCAAGAGAAATTAAGCTTCGACCCGTCAAAACCATGCTAGACCAGTGTGATAATTTGGGTTAATGGTTTTAATGGTTTAACGTGGTTACGGCGAGCGAGAACCATGTGTGGAAACGATGCCGTTTTACGACATGTAGCACCCCGTCTCATTTGAAGTCTGATGACGGGATGGGAAAGGGGGAAGAAAAATAATAACACGAATAACAAGAAGAAGAGGATGATGATATTGATGCCGATGCTGGCGCTGAGGGAGATAGTGACGATGGTGGTGATGATGATGGTAGTGATGGTGATGGTGGTGATGATGATGGTAATGGTGATGATGGTGGTGGTGATAATGATGATGGTGGTGATGATGGTGGTGATGGCGATGGTAGTGATGATGGTGGTGATGGGATTGATGGTGATGGTGGTGATGGCGGTGGTGATGATGGTAGTGATAATAATGATGATGGTGATGGTGTTGATGGCGGTGGTGATGATGGTAGTGATAATAATGATGATGGTGATGGTGTTGATGATGGTGATGGCAATGATGGTAATGATGGTGGTGGTGATAATAATGATGATGGTGATGGTGTTGATGGTGGTGATGGCGATGATGGTAATGATGGTGGTGGTGATGATGGTGGTGATAATAATGACGATGGTGATGGTGTTGATGGTGGTGATGATGGTGGTGGTGATGGTGGTGGTGATAGGGGTGATGGTGGTGATGATGGTGATGATGGTGATGATGTTGATGATGGTGGTGATGGTAATGGTGGTGATGATGATGATGATGATGGTAGTGTGTGTGGTGAAAGTGGTGATGATGGTGACGATGGTGGTGGTGATGGTGGTGATGGTGATGGTGATGGTGGTGATGGTGGTGGTGATGGTGGTGATGGTGGTAATGGTGGTGATGGTGGTAATGGTGATGATGGTGATGGTGGTGATGGTGGTAATGGTGGTGATGGTGGTAATGGTGATGATGGTGATGGTGGTGATGGTGGTAATGGTGGTGATGGTGGTAGTGGTGGTGGTGGTGATGGTGATGATGGTGATGGTGGTGATGATGGTGATGGTGGTGATGGTGGTGATGGTGGTTGTGATGGTGGTGATGGTGATGATGGTGATGGTGGTGATGGTGGTAGTGGTGTTGGTGGTGATGGTGGCGATGGTGGTGTTGGTGGTGGTGGTGATGGTGATGATGGTGGTGATGGGAGTGATGGTGATGGTAGTGATGGTGGTGCTGGTGGTGATGGTGGTGATGGTAGTGATGATGATGATGATGGTGGTGGTGGTGCTGGTGATGATGCTGCTGGTGGTAATGGTGAGGATATGGTGGTGATGTCGCTGACGATAATAATTACGATCATGGTGCTCATCACGATGAGCAGGCTGATGATGTTGATGATGGTAATCATGATAAAGACTGATGAGGTGAGGAAAGGAAAAAGAACTTTAAGGAGACAAACAAACCAAAAGGGGATACAGAAGTCTCTCTAGAAAACAGAAATATGAATGAGGGGAAAAAGTAAGGAATATATAAAATGTTAAAAATGGTTGAAATAAAGAGAAAATGTTGTTAACAGGACTAAAGTATATTTCTACGTTTTACAGTTCGGCTTCTTGGTCTCTTGGTATTACACGATGTTAAGATATTTATCATTGCCATATCACGACGTGCGTGGTTTTAGACTTCTTAATACAAGCCTTTTTCATTTTCTCTTTTATACATTAGGAAGACGAATTACCTGTGGAGTGTATTCGTCATCCTTCGGATTTGTGTAAAAAAAAAACACGGCTCTAACATTCATTAAATCTTTCCAAAAACGAAACATCGTTACCCTTTCGAAAAAACATTCAGACAAGATAGATGAGCAAAATACGACCATCAATGTCAGTACAGAGCGCAGCCGCAGAATCGAGATGGAAGTGAAAAGTTTTAATTCTGACTAGATGTTTTTTATGTCTAATGAAGAGAGTACAAAATGCTTATTAGGTAACGACTCAGTGACGCACGTCACTGGTTTTTTTTTTATTTCTTTCATTATTTTCTAAAGGTTCGTTTTTATTTCTGACGGGAAATGAAGGAAATTGTGCATTGCTGTGATGATTAATTTCCTTTAAAAACTTATTTAAAGCGAAATCATTTGTTAAACATTCTCATCTATCTTCTGTTCGACTTGCAGAGGCAGAGGATAAAGGAATAGTTGAAATTGTGAGCGAAATCGGGCACGATATAAGAAAGTTTACGGGATCTCAACACAATTTGCTTTCTCCGCACCGACATCTATTCAACCCCTATTCAACCAAAACAAACATTCAGTTTGCGCATATTGTCTGTCGCTACGTCAGACAGGCCTCACTACGGTGGCCAAATTATCTGCTTGAAACTTGAATCTCCTTGCATCTGTTCTGTTCTTATCTGATACGTTCTTTTATCTCTTTCAAGTCTGCACCATATAGCTACCTCCATTCTGCCAACCCTCCTCACTTGTCGGTGAACATGGTGAAGGGGTGTGTTATTCGGTGCCGTACTGGTTACAGGAATCGTACCGAGAACCTCCTGATCTTTAGTCGAGTGGCTAACACAAAAAGCACGGAAGTTCCCTATAGAGTAAATTAGATTAAGTACATTTCACGTTAAAAAACATGCAAATGCACATCGAGAACACAAGAAAATTATGTATCATATCGCGACACTAGCAAATTTCTTTGCAGGTACACACGACGACACTTTTACATTACATTGTTGTACATATCAAAACATTTTACCGTATGTGCCAGACAGAATGCATTTCTACAGAGCGTATAAAAGAGGAAATCGAAGTTCAGATGCTAATAACTTAAAAAAGTATAAATGTTCACACTTATTTATAGGATTAGATATAAAGTGCAGCAAAACAGCTTTCATTTGACCCCTTTCTCAAATCTGCAATGTCAAACATCACTGAGTTCTTTGTCTTTGAAGATGACAGGAGCAAAACTCACTTTTTGCAACTTTGGGCTAATGAACGAATTCCACACATACATACACACAGCTATTCAAAAATGTTTTTTGATTCAGCTCAGGCTAGAAGAATACATTCCTGATATCACATATGAATGAATACATTCTTTACAACAGATTGACTACATGAACTATTCGGGGAAAGGGTAGTTTTGCTCAATCCCGAAGTGGAATGGCCCCCTAGGTCTCTTGACTTGACACCTAGTGATTTCTTCATGCATCTCCTCTTCGGCTCTGGTAAGATGTGCTGTCGAAGACCTGTCCAAGACATGCGTTGACACTGTCAAAAGTGTCTTGAAAAGGTAGGAGGATATGTGGAAGGTGTAGGTGCATGACGTAAGATAAAGCGACCAGTGTTATAATTTTTTTTAATGAAAATGTAATGCAAACTTAACACATAATCGCACATTCACCCAAAATTTTGATATCTTACAAACTTGCAAAAAGCATGCTTTCGACATGTCTTCTTCTATAACAATTAAATCAGTCATGCATGATGTTTGTGATGCGCAAAGGATATCAAATGAAAGCAGAATAGTCACTCTTTAATTATAACTTACACTCATATTGTGATCAGGGGTTATTTTGAAATGATTGACCTTTGAACTTCGATTACCTTTTTTTGATACGCCTGTATAGGTCTTGTATGTGCGTATCAACGGTGAAATAATCCGCACTTGAAGGGTTAACACAAGTTCTAGAAGTCCTTGTTTTCTCATTCAACGGGAGCAGAGGAGTCACATATCAGTATAATAAAGCATATCGTTATGGTATAGGCACGTTTTATGAATTAGGGCCTGCGTTCTCATTTCTCACATGATTGGTGCAGGATACCAGGAATATACTATGGATTATGGGACCGACTGACGGTAGCTGTACTTCCATATGATACTAGCCACTCCGTGTAGAGCGGAGACCACGTGGAAACACGTATTCAGCAATAAGATACCGTCAATAACGTGGGAATAGTTTGATGTTCTGGGCCATGCTGTACGTTTTCAATTATTGTAACTAAACAATCGATGGTAACTACCATGTGCAATAATGAGAGCTCATTGGTTGCTGCCATAGTCATGATAGTAGTTAACATTGATGGTCAGTTACAATAATTGAAAACCTATATGCAACATTGCGCTGGTCAGAACTTGGGCATCAACAAATAGCTGGGGGGGGGGGCATGACTCTCAACTGCCTTCTAAGTGAGAAGAAGGATTTTTTCAAATCAATCCCAGCATGCATTGGGGTAAGATAAAACGTGAAATAAACGATTAAAGAGTTTGATCGTGTCTCCTTTGATCAAGATTAATATAAGGTTCCGAAATGAAATTAGATTGAATTAAGAGTTAAATTATTCAAGGGGAAAGTTCTCACACTGAAGAAATATTTTCACGTGCACACTAACACATGTGATCATGACCGCCTTAGTTTGCTTGATAACCGTAAAAGAAAATATTACATTTCAATGACGTCCTCCGGGAGGTGCACAATTTTCGACACACAAAGTGCTATATGCGATATCATTTTATTAAACAGCCATTGTTGTGCGTGTTTAATATCGCGATGCCAAGCATGTTTGAATGTCGTTTTCTTTACCCTTCTAGTTGGCTGAATACTTACCTTTAATCTCCGCATTACATTTTGCCGTGTCTTCTTTAATTAATAATCCCTCCCGAAAGTTTTCAGCTGTCTCCCGTGACTTTCACCCCCATCGCTAAGCGATCTCCAACCCCCAAATGCGTGCACACAGCGTAAATGAGGGGGAAAGGGAGAGTGGGAGAAAGAGAGAGACAGAGACAGACAGACGGGCAGAGAGAGAGAGAGAGAGAGAGAGAGAGAGAGAGAGGTGGGGGCAGTCATAGAGACAGAGAGGCGGAGAGAAACAAACGGAGAGAAGAAAATAAAGAGAGAGAGAGAGAGAGAGAGAGAGAGAGAGAGAGAGAGAGGGGGGGGGCAGTCATAGAGACAGAGAGGCGGAGATATATCAAGAGAGAGAGAGAGAGGGGGGGGGAGAGAAAGAGAGAGAGAAAGAGAGGATGAGATACAGAAAGAGAGAGAGGGGAAAAAAGAGATCCCCCATCAACCCACTGCCCCCGGGTGATATTTGCGCGAGAGTGGGCTAAGTCAGCGGTGGCCGCCGCGCGGCTTCCGCCGAAGCTTCGGCGTGGCAGGTGGTTTGCGCTCCGCTAGCGGGGCGATACAGAGTCTATCATTTCCGCTCCGTATTTCAGTTTCGCCAGTGCACTGTCAAATTCGCTGTCACGCGTATATCTCCAGCCGAAGGGACGAGAACGAGCGAGAGAGAAAAAGAAAAAAAAATACCAACAGGAAAACCACCTCCTTGATATCCCTCCTCTTAGAAAAAAAACAGCAAAGAGAAAAGAGACACTTCGTGATGATAATGATGGCGGGAAAATCAGCGAGAAGGAAGGGAAAGAGGAGGGAAGGAAAGGGCGCGCGAAAAACAAAAGTAGCAAGGGCAAGGAGTCGTTTTTTTTTCTGCAGCATTTTATTGTTCGCTGAATCATAAAATGTCATCGGGTGTGATCAATGGCAGAAAGATCTTGGAGGCTGTTATTGTTCTTGGTTCATTAGAGTTTTAGGGAGTGACACCCCGGCACTAGGATAGCGATATTATTGTCACTCAGGCGGACGGCCCCTTCATATTCTCGCTGGATTATAAACGTCTGTCATGCATGCATAATATGTCTCGGAAGGTTTTGTTTTTTGTATCGGAGCGCTTTGTCCATGTGTAGGTTTGATGTTGTGATTGAACATTGATATGTTGCATGTTACTCACCATTCACTCATCAGCGTAATTAGTAGCAACATGACTGTTATGACAATGGTATAACCCTTCATTACTTCTTATACTCACGGCATGAACCCCCCCCCCCCCCCACCGCCAACTTCCGCTTTCACTATACTTTGTGTATGTACATGTATTATGTTTTGACCTCGTACTGGTTATGTTTTGTATACTTAAACATGTTGATACCTTTTGTATCGTTTTTGTATTATTGTGATGTGTTGTTGTCTATCATGGCCCTCAGTGACAGCACACTCATTACTGAAGAGGCTACGTGTCATATATGAAATTGAAAATAAAATAAATACATAAATGTAGTAGTAGACCCTCTCTTTTCTCTTTCATATCTCCCTCTCATACTCTTCATATACGTATACGCCCTCCTTTCTCTCTATGTATATATATGTGTGTATAATACCTGTCTCTTTCTTCCCCTCTCTCTCTCCTCCTCTCTCTCTCTCGCTCTCTCTCTCTCTCTCTCGCTCTCTCTCTCTATGTATACATGTATATGCATATTGTTTTTTCCTCTCCAAATCATGATCATAGGCTTATACTCATTCTCCATACTTACACCACGAATCTGAGGACCTCTGCGAAAGTGACTGGATAAGATTTTACTTTGATATATTGTCATGGTGATCATAATGGTCATAATAACAGTTTAATTAGTGTAAATGACCAGTAAACCTAATATTCCCCCCCCCCCATTGCACAAAGTGTAGCCTATATCGTAATTCCGTTTTTGAAATGATTTGCCAAGTCCTCAGTAGTTATGTCCAAAAGGGGAGGTGTTGTGTACCACCGGTGCAATAATGTCTCAAAAGCGTATAAGGAGAAACCCGTTATCTACGGAAGATATCGAAACACTTTCTCGAGAAACGGACACTGTTACGCAATGCGCCCAGAACTGCTTTATACACCACACACTCCATTTTCACACAGATGGTATGCATATTGGCATATTAAACAACACTTTTTTTCCTTTTTAGCAAGAATGGTTGTCCCAATGCTTACCCGACCTTACAACTATCGAAATGTATGCCAGGTCATATATATTAGAAACGGGAATTCATGTACGTGAATGGACATTGAAGGCTTTATAGAAACACACACTTGCAGTATCCACAAGGGCCAATCCATCAAGTGTTAAATTATTGACCAAAACATAACAAATGTAACAGTCAAGTGTTGGGGCTGGTTTTTGATATCAATGTTACTCTAAATTAAAAAGTATACTGATAATGGACAAAGATATAATAAAGGTAAAGAAAATAATGAGATTTTGCTCCTATTACAATTCTTATCAATGCAATTCTCGTTAGCTACACAGTGTACCGTTGTTGGTTACGCATTGGTCATAGAAAGACAGACTGGCATACAATAAGATTAGAAATATGATTAGACATGATAAAAGAAAAAACGAGAAATTGGCGAGAAGGTGATAGAAGAAAAGGAATAGAGAATGGGGAGAAAATGGAAAAGAGACACACAAAGACAGAAAGAACGAAATGCATTGTAGAAAGAATCATATATGGAGGCAGTGCGAGATAGGGGTGTGGAGCGAGAAAGAGAACGAGGGAGGGGAGGGGGGTGTATATTGAGAGAAAGAGACATAATAATAGAAAGAGAAGAGATAAGAGAGGGAGAGGAGCAGATAAGGGTTCAGAGAGTGAGGTGGAGAGGGGTAAACAGAAGACGAGAGAAAGAGATATAAAGAGAGAGAGAGAGAGAGAGAGAGAGAGAGAGCGAGAGTGAGAGAGAGAGAGAGAAAGGGGCGTACATAGAGGGGCGGGTGTACAGATAGAGAGAGGAAGAGAAGGGGAGAGAGGGAGATTGTGGGCGAGAGATGGTGGGCAAGAGATAAGATAGAGAGGGAGAGAGACGGGGAGAGAAAAAACAAGAGATATAATATATATATATATATATATATATATATATATATATATAAATAGACATATATATACATAGACAGATAGACAGATAGATAGATAGATAGAGAGAGAGAGAAAAAAAAAATCAGCCGTCAGCTCCCTAAAAGGTCGTGATAGATGTCTGGATACCTCGCGGTTCGTTGATATTTAATTCAGCAACTCGCCGGCTTTTTGCCCAAGAACTCCGCTCCCCGTCCGTGGTCTTCGGGACCCGCTGTAGAATTAAGGGAGCGATCCCGGTTTCCGTAACTCATGAAAAATTCAAGGTAATGGGTAAGGCATACTTCTCTCTCCACCAACAACCACTCGCCGAGCACGCGGACAAAAGAGAGATAAAAAAGAAATAAAAACAGCATAAAAAATGGTGTGTGTATGCTAACATGATAGAGAGGACTTTATCATAGCGTTTTTATTACGGAGTCATAGGAGAAAGCTGCATTCGCTATGAGCCCCAAATTTATGCACGCAAACCGACAGAGGAGGTTTTAATGGAGAAAGTGGGATGGAGGGGAATATGGGGAGGGGGGGGGGGATTTTCAGATGGGATATGGAGACCTTGTTTTATTAATGAGCCAGTGAGGGATAAAAGTATTTGGAAATCTGCAGCATGTTTTTTCCTCGCCCCCCCCCCTCCCTCCCCCTTCTCTCTCTCTCTCTCTCTCTCTCTCTCTCTCTCTCTCTCTCTCTCTCTCTCTCTCTCTCGATTGACCGAGAGCGGGTGTGTGTTAATGGGAAAGGTTGCGTGTACTTCTGAGTGGACAAACATAGCGACCGCTTTTAATAGGAGAGGTGCTCGTGTTCAGCTTGGTGAAAGGGGCGGGCCTGACCAGGCTAGGAATTATCCATGGGAAGGGGGAAGGGTATGTGTGTGTGTGTGTGTGTGTGTGTGTGTGTGTGTGTGTGTGTGTGTGTGTGTGTGTGTGTGTGTGTGTGTGTGTGTGTGTGTGTGTGTGTGTGTGTGAGGGGGACACAATGTCCCTAGAGACACAATGTCGTGTTTTCAGTAGCCTTTTCTCATTCTCATGTACACAAACAATAAATAAGTCGCATTTTCAATGGACCGGAAAATACGTCACATACTTAAATTGGCAGTGGTTAAACTTATAACCTTCATAGGACACATGCTATAAGATATATAACACATTCTTCTAGAAAATTAGGCGAGTGCCAATTATGGAACATGCACAATATGCAGCCCAGATTAAATGGCGTACTTTAACGCGGTACGCATTTATAAAAATATCAAGTGCTGTTTTCGTCCGCTGCGGTTAAAAATGAAATTGGATTCCGTCGATCACCATGTTACACACTCCCCCCCCCCCACACACACACACACCTCACCCCCCTATACACACTCACACACACCTTTCCGCCCTATCCTTGACTACACGGTTGTACCTGCTTTCGTGCGTTTTAAGCGTGTGTTTTTATCCCGTAATAACATGAATATTACAAAATGATAAATTGACAAGCAATTTTTCTCTGGAGGTTGCTAACTCGCTAGGTTGCGTTGCGGTGAGGTACAAATTAGACTTATGAATGCCATCAATCATTCGGAGAATACATCGTGCTTTGGAAGGGGAATTACTAGTTCTACTGATATGACGCATCAAGTCGTTGCATAATATCACTTTTGTTATTTGATCAGTCTGTGTCATAGCGTATATAATGCAATTCATATCAACATGACTTTGTGTACATATCATGCAGCAATATACTTAATTGAATAACTTGTGATGAGACCAACATGGGGGTTCAATTGCACGCTTTTAGATTTGCCAGTGTGTTGGTTAATATAAACATAATTCATATCATATACATCGAATGAAACTAGTTTAGCGCAAAATATTTGGTATTGATTGCATGAAAGTATGCATAATGATCACTGAGGTTGAATAGTGGCGGATGTCATCGTTATCATCGCCATCGTCACCTCCATCACTTTCATCACCATAATCGCGAAAAGTGCATTTCACTTTTGTTCCCAGAACCACCACTGCCCCCTTCCTTTCCGTCATTCGTCTCCTTTACATCTTAATCATCATCTCCTGCAGCAGCATCATCACCATCGGCATCAGCATCCCCATCACCATGGGAACCATCATCACCTTTACCCTTTTCTCTTCTTCAT
Organism: Arbacia lixula; assembly: GCA_963669155.1. Classification (NCBI taxonomy): domain Eukaryota; kingdom Metazoa; phylum Echinodermata; class Echinoidea; order Arbacioida; family Arbaciidae; genus Arbacia; species Arbacia lixula. The sequence continues at coordinate 18,737,928 of OZ022590.1, read as the reverse complement.
ATCCATACTCACCCTCTACATCATCATCGCCATACGCTCTTCTTGGGAGAGCGGTCCTTACTACTGCAAGGAATACACTGGTTGAATAAAACGCGAAACGAAATAAAACGAACCCTTACGAAGTCTAGAAGAGTTCCTAACCTAGTAAGTGCAAGTTTGACTTCGACAATGTTTGAGGGTTCTTATAGGATGAGAGAGAAACAAATATGAGTATGAATAGAACACCAACACAAAATGTACCAAGAATTTATCACCCACGATGTATGTGCATGTTTGTGTGTAGGGATGGGGGGGGGGGGTATGGATATGTGATTGTGTGTGTTTGTTGGGTGTGTGAGCGGTCATGTGCGCTCGTGTGTGTTACTTCAGAGGACAACTCCCTTTAAAAAAAAATCACTATTTTAGCGTTCGAATTTGACCCATAATGACTGTATGGTGTTGATAATGATATTTAACATCGTTCTTATATCAATCACAACCGACAAAGTGTAAGGCTTCAGTAAATTACTGTAGTATAAACTGTCTGTTTTACTTATACAGCCTGGATGTTCTGGCTCTTCAGTCATTTACATTTCTATTTTGTGCTTCTGTCGCACATACAATCTGTCAAAGACATAACTCCTCCATAATGATAATAACAATAGTCCATTCTTATATAGCGCAATTTTACATTTAAGTGTTAGTGTGCTTAAAAGAGAAATAGAGAAAGAAGTAGAACCTTATTTAAGCAAAGATAAAGTGATTGAAATATACAATTCACTAAGAAACAAAAAATGTCTTCAATTTGGCGCGAAATTGATCCTAGATTGATTTTAGATTCTCGAATAAAGTCTGGAAGTTTATTCCACATTATACGTGCGGCAAACTGGAAAGACCTCTGACCATATGTCTTGGTTTTAATGGAGTCCTGCACTAAAAGATTCTTTGAATTTGAACGAAGGACCCGAGGTGATTTATACAAACTAATAAGTTCTCGAATATAGTCAAGAGAATTTCCATATAAACATCTATATGAAATGACTAAAATCTTAAACATAATTCGCTTGTTTACGGGCAACCAATGTAAGTTATGCAAAACAGGACTTATAGACTCACATCTTTTAGTACATGTTATCAAGCGAGCAGTAATACAAAAAAAAAGTCGATTCAGACACGGGTTGTAAGTGGGTCGCATCTAGGGGACCTAATGCAAACTGACATAACGCTTTCTAATGTAGGCTTATTCTCTCCTGTTAATCCTTTTCAAGTAACACTTGACGGAATTACAGCTCGGTCGTTTTTTTTTCCGAGTTTGCCATATAGCTACTAGTATATATTTTATGCCTTGCTCCAAACCCACGCGGAAAACCGAGATGGGGGTCTACTCGTGAAACCTTACCCCGCCAGAGTTCGGGGGCAGCGTAGCGGTATGGCAGAAGGCAAGATGGACTTCGTTACATACCAACACAAGCCCGCCCCAGAACGTTATCCCAAAAGATAATAACAATTTTTTCCCTCTTCTCTCCTTCTTTCCAAGCATAAGAAGAGAAAAAACAGGGGGAAAGAAAAACGAATGAGGAAAAGCGCGGGGCATTTTGTTGTCAAATTTCTTTGCAAATTCAAGGTTGGCGAACGCCCCATGTTTTTCTACACTCCGGGCAAACCCGGTACGAACAATAGAGAGTGAAGACACGGGGACAAAGGCTTCACCTCAGATTCATGAAGCTTCAGAGAGCATGAGAGAGAGAGAGAGAGAGAGAGAGAGGGAGAGAGAGAGAGAGAGAGAGAGAGAGAGAGAGAGAGAGAGAGAGAGAGAGAAGGAGAGGAATTATACTAATAACAAAAAAACGCGACTTTTTTATCACTTTCTGCTAGCGAGTTTCGACCAGCCGACCGGCCCGGCGCTGAGAATGTTGTTCCTCGGCCAAGTTCAGGGCGGAGTTTCAGCGCTAGATGCAAGCTCGGCAGCGACACACACACAGAACAGGCAAGGGATACTGTGCGTGATTTGGCTGTTAAAACGCACGACCGCCTCGCCGTACTGTACCGAATACTTCCCTCGTGTTGAGAGAGTCTGTACAAGGAAGCGATACGCTAGAATGAACTCGACGAAAAACATAGTTCTATATCGTACATGTACTTCATTGAATTTGTTTGCGCGACATGATAGTCAGCTCGGTGTTGATATGTGATAAGAATGTATTTTTGAGTGGCTGTTATAAAAAATGATAGAGAGAACGAGAGATAGAGCGAGAGAGAGAAGAAGTGAAAGAGGGAGAGAGAGAGAGCAAGTGACGATCTTATCCTACCTTGCCATGTGTCGATTTTTTTCGCGGCTTCTCCGTTGACCCGTGCACTCGACGCGCAGAAACGCAGGAGCAACGAAACTTGGTTCAGAGGGGTGCAGCACATACCCCTTCCCTGCACCCCACAATCATCCATGATCCCCTCTCCAAAAAAATGACATAAAATCATCATTTTTATCACTCAGTCGTACCTTCCTCCGAACACCCGTCTGCTGTGATCTACGGCAGGCGAATGGGCCAGAGAAAGCCTTCTTGACTCACAATACATGCTAGGGATTCTATACAAGCATACCAAGCGCCTGTACGCCATACAAAGTTTGCTATTCATGTCAACGCTACCTTCCATGAAAATAAAAGGCCTTTTCAACCGCCTCTATAGAGCGCTGTATACTCGGCTATATAGAAAAGAATTGTAACAATATTGAGCGCTTACTCAATGAAATTACAACGGCATAATAGCTCCAGAATAGAGGGGAATATCCCACATAACAATGGACATTGTTTGTTAATTGCTATGGGGAGGCTCGGCGCGGAAACGCGTCATTCTTCGTGGGTTTTTCATGTTTTGACGCTGTGACCACGCGCACAATGAAAAGCGGTAAGCACTTTCTCCCGTTCTCCCAAGTTCCACAGACTGCTCTCATTATTCACGCGGTCTTTTAAAAACCACTGGTATTCTGTCCTTCTCTCTCTCCCTCTCCATCTCTCTCCCTCCATCTCTCACACTCTCTCACTCTCTACCCCTCTCTCTACCCCCCTCTCACTCACTCTATCCTTCACTCATTTTGCAAAGCTGGAAATCGTATTACAGGTTTTTTTTTCTCTCTTGGCAAGGTTTGTTCGCAATTCCCTTCAATCAGACGGAACAAAAGACGATTCGGTGTGACTTTCACTTCGGCCAGGCAGAATGGAATTTGTTGAATTATTGGATTTCAAAATCAAATATGAATGTCACACCGTTGCTAAAGTAATTTTCTGTTGCCATGGAATCTGTTTTTGTCCACACAGCTATCGTAGAAAATGTCGGTGTGTTTTTCTTCTTCAGCGGATTATTAACAGACAAGACTCTGCGGAACTAAATCGTAAATAGTTTTCACTTATCACTTTCGTGAAAACGCAGTATTGAAAAACCATTGCAAAATATAATATATCAAATACTTCTATTGAATCAATCTGTTTCCTAAAAATGGAATAAGATATATAATCAATCCGACTTATGTAATTTAATTTATCGTTTTGCCCTGCCTTAGTATCATTTTCCTTCTTGCCATGTTCAATTATATAAAACACACTTATCGTTGTCACCTCCACTCTCTCTCTCTCTCTCTCTCTCCCCCCGTCTGTCGCTATCTCAACCTCTCCATCTAGGTCTATCTCCCTTGTCTCTTTACTTGCGTGTGAAAAGCAGAACACAGTGATCCACATATGCATCTTTAAATACATTGGAAACAAAATCGATATAGACAAGTATCCATCATTTTACATTCTCAACCTCCCTATCGCTCTCCATCTTTGCTTCATTTAATATCTCTGTATCTTCCTCCATCCCTTTTATATCCCTTCTTCCCTTCCTCTGTCTTCCACCCCCACCTACTCATCAATCTCGACATTTCTCTCCTTCCCCGTCCCTTCCGTTCTCTTCCGTTCCCTCCCTCCCCATCTCTCCATCCCTTCATCCGTCCATCGCTTACACCCCCCCCCCCCCTTCACTCCCTCCCTCTAACTCTCTCTCTCCCTCTCTCTCTCTCTCTCTCTCTCTCTCTCTCTCTCTCTCTCTCTCTCCCTCTCTCTCTCTCTCGCTTTCATTGGTCTCTGTCTCGGTCTCTCTCACTCTCACTACCGCCCCTCCCCCACCCCCCCCCCCACCCCTCGTTCCTCTCTCCCCCTCTCCATCCCGTCACTGACGCCCAATTACAAGCTCCACGCTCCATTAGCGAGCAGCCGACTGAAACAATGCATCGTCATCACCCGAGTAATTATTATTTCAACAAGATGAGACGAGGGCTGTCAGCACAATCATCAATGCCTCACCCCGCCTCACTAGCACTCACCAAACACTCGAGTGATGAAGCAGCACCAATAACCTTTCTCTTTACGTTGCAAAAACGATAATAATACAATTAACACCTGTTGCTGTCGTCGTTAAATGGATACAAGAAGTTAAGAACTTTGGTGCTTATGTTCAAATGGTAACTCAAGAAGATAAACCCTTAACACCATAATGTAAAACCATCACTGAAATCGGTGTTTATTTAACACCAAATGTTGTGAACGGCAGTGACCGGGCTGATAAGTAATGGTGGTGAGGGCAGTTGCCATGATTGTGCCCTTAACTGAGTGTGAGTGGTTCGTTTTTGCTACCAATGTTTATGATTATCACTGAGAGTTTCAGCGCCCTTTCGCAGTCCAATTTATTAACTTAGTTGATTCATTAATCACGTACTGTATACCCCACTTTTTCCTGTCTGTAACCGTTTCAGCGAGATGATGCGAGTATGGTGGTGGCAACAGGGGGTAGGTGGGGTCTCATAGCATAGAAAGATAGGGCTGGTTAGGGTAAAGGTGATAACAAACATTGCTATGTTGCATGTTTCTGTGTCCACCAATATGACAGATTGTGTCACAGGAAGTAGTAGCATACTCTCGAACAGGCTACGCAGACTGAGCTAGACTTGGCCAGACTGTGTCGGTCTGAACCGGACTGAGCCAGATTGAGCCGGACTAAACCGGATTGAGCCGGACTGAACCGAACTGAATCAGAATGACAAAAAACAAACTGGTCTTAACGGCGGGACGCACAGAGAGCATACCCATGTTTAATGCATCCCTTCTCAACCTGTACATAGATCTCAGGTCTCATCGGGTGATGACCAATGAAAATGATAATAATTGATTTTTTTTTTCAATTTGTCCCTCAAAGTATCTCGTGACATGTCTGTCCCATATCCATGTATATGATCTCTTAAGCCCCTGCATGCCATATAGACTCTGCAGCTCTATGGGTTTTGTGTGTATTGCTTGTGAAAAAATACACATGTGGCGAAAAACGAATTAAGTATCTGACTTGTTTATCTTGAGGCGTCTATTGCATCATCGCCCGAAGGAAATTGTGTTTCGAGGATATAATGTGTGGGTTGTTAGAGCGTTCTTGCTCACCCTCCCTCCCCCACAGTAATAATCATGATGAGGGTAATGGCTGTAAATGATGGTGAGAATTTCTATACTATTTATGTATCTTTGTGTGTTGTTCATGCTGTAGCTTTAATGTGAACAGTGGCATATGCCCTTTCAACATGCAATAAAGAAAAGGAATATATAAATATATATATATATATATATATATATATATATATATATATATACGTTGTGAAGGCTATATTGGTGCTGTGTTCGATGTCACGGAGACAGAGCGAAGGATAAACAAACCAGATACACGTGGACTACAGGTTCATCGTTGATTTATTGGTACTCAGAGTTTCACAATGGTGCAATTATCAGGCAATATGATTATGATTATCATTATATTTGATATTTATGAATATATTCATACGTAAATATTATGATGTACACACAGATAATAGACAAGGCGATTAACACACTGGAGATTCACAGTTTCACTTAAGATTTCGGTCATCAATAAGTGTCATGATATGACGACGGTTTGGGCAATATGCTGGTGATGTAAATCAACATTTCAGTCATTACTGTAATTTCCATTAAGGCATTTGGCCAAAATTTCAAATGGATTAGTCCACCCGTGACGTGTTTATGACATTTCTACTGTGTTAAGGTATCTTTTACCGATGCAGCCGTCGGACCTCGATAAATATATGTCAGGGATAGAAACATCACACACCCTATTAACAATATTATACATGTATATGTAATCCATGCAATAATTGTCCCTTTATACCACTTAAGTATAATGGTATAAATCATACTTATTGTATAGACAGACAAAAGACAGAGAACGCCCGTTTCATCAATGTGATTTGTTTTTGATGACTCGCCCTTCTCTCTCTCTCTCTCTCTCTCTCTCTCTCTTTCTCTTTCTCTTTCTTCCTCCCTCTCTTTCTCTCCCCCCCCCCTCTCTCTCTCTCTCTATCTCCCTCTCCCCTACCATAGCTCAAGCTGTCCTCTCTTCTTTTCTCTCCATGTTTATAGTCTCTAGGTATAGGGTCATTGTGCTCCAATTGCACTGACATCAGTCGAAATGAAACTGGCTTCCCGACGGCTATTAATTTTGCACCATTACCCCTGCTTTATTTTAGCAAAATGTGACCCTTGCGGGAAACAAATAAAGTGTAAATGAGTGCCGTAAATCAGTTAACCAAATATGATACGAGAGGGGAGAGAGATCATCACTTAATGCGACGGACGAGAGTGGAGAGGGGCGATGAAGCAGATCGTCTATCAATTTCACTTTGCCACCTCTAGGTTTAATCCGATCACGGTTTAATCAGGGTCATTACGAGATGGGAGGGGTGGCGATTAGACGAAAGTAGGGACTGGGCCAGGAGGTGCAGGTAGACAAGGGGGGCAGAGGGAGACGGATAAAGAGAGGGAGAGGGAAGTTTAGGGTAAGAGATGGAGCAACGTGAGATGCAGAGAGAGAGAGAAAAGACAGACCGACAGACATAGATAGATAGATAGAGAGAGAGAGAGAGAGAGAGAGAGAGAGAGAGAGAGAGAGAGAGAGAGAGAGAATGGAGAGACAAGAGAATGCGGAGATAGGAGAAAAGTGAGGGAATGATAGAGAGGAGAGAGAAAAGGAGAGTTCGAGAGCGAGCGAGAAAGAACGAGAAATAGTGACAAAAAAGGGGTAAGTAGAATGGAACGAAACATATATAGAGATAATCTATCTCTGTGTCTGTGAGCATATCTTCATGAGATGTGGAGTCATTCGTAAAGTTAATGAATTGACGTTGACTCCCAATAATTGACTCCCAATACTGTCTCACTCCCTATTCAGCTTCAAAGAGATCTTACCGCTTATCAATCTATCTCGATATATCGATAAATATTTATGTTCCTATAAATATGGAGTTATGAATCTATGGATCTTCCTATTTCTGCATTTGTTTATCTGGATGTAATACAGTACATCTTTTCATCTTTAATGTTTGCATAATGATGTTAAAGGTATAACTGGCGTGTTATCAAAGAAAAAATAGCAATAGTAAAGAAAACACGTCAGATAACATATCACTTGTTCGTTCTCACACTAAATAACAACCATATATAGCAGTTTATCTATCGCTGGATTAGCTTGAATGGAATAGAATGTGTTCTTTTAACATGTTATCATGATAATCAAAATAATATTCAAAACATATCCAAAGGGCCAGACTAATTAATTAAATCCTGCCCTGCGCGGGTTGTTGTTTTCGTAGGAGAGGCTATCAAACTAATGTTGAGAATGTCCTTCGACCCCCTCCGCTTACACATCCCCCCCCCCCTCCCCCCTAGCTTTGCACGCAATATCAAATCTGGTTGTACCGTTGCACGGTAGTTAGCTACCTTGATTAGCTCAATAATCCCATGCTGTGAGCATGATGAGGGTGTATGGAGAGAAATCATCATGCATAGTAATAGTTAAAAGATGCTTGAAGGCACATTTCACTAGCCTTCACCCCTATATAGTGTTTATATTACATAACCAGAAGGAGAGACATTGAGAGGAGGGCAAATGGGGGACTGGGGAGAGAGAGTGAAGAGAGAAGGTATGATACATAATATGAAAGGAGGTAGAGAGAGCGAGAGAGTGTGTGAGAGAGAGAGAGAGAGAGAGAGAGAGAGACAGAGAGACAGAGAGAGAGAGAAAGAGAGAGGGAGATGAAGAGAGAGAGTGTGTGTGTGTGTGAGGGAGAGACAGAGGGGGGAGGAGAGAGAGAGAGAGAGAGAGAGAGAGAGAGAGAGAGAGAGAGAGAAAGAGAGAGAGAAAGAGAGAGAGAGAGAGGGGGGGGGGGAGTGTGAGGGCACTGTAAGAATATGACACGAAATAAATGCGAAGAGAAGGAAGAGAAATAAGGAAAGAGGGGGGAGGGGAAAGATATAGAAAGAAGGTGGAACAGATAGACATGATAAAAGAGAAGGAAACGAAAGGTGGAGAAACGAAGAGCAGAGAAGGTAGAGAAAGAGTGATAAGGGTGGAGGAAAAGAGATGAAGAGACGGCTTCTTGCGGGTGTTCGGCGCTGGATGCTCCGGCTCCTACTTTGCCATATATGACAGTGATGGATGGTGATGATGATGCAGCTAAATGGTTTGTTTGCCATGGTGATCGGCCAGTAATGAAAACGATGCGGACGAAGCGATGTAGCCTGATTCTCTCCTTCCCAATCATAGCCAGGGGTATCACCGTTACTCGTGTTAGACACATAATAGCGATAGGTAAAATCATTTCCCCCAATTTCTCCCGCGCTGGCCGAGTTTTCCCCCTCTCCATTTTTTTTCCCCACCGCGCTCCTGTTTGCAGGGTTGGATGATTCGCGTTCATTTCAAAACGGAAGCAAATTCGACCCGCTATGTCGATTGGCGGGAAATTAATAATGACTAAAACTCCGTCATTAAATGTTTTTCTTCATTTCGGATATTTGATGAGGGGATGGAAGCGGTGCCAGCGTCACGTTCTGTGATTTTGGCTCTACAGTGAGCTGCCCATCATCATTATGTCGCTTAATATAGGGGCTGCATTGGGTCTATGCGAGATGTTACTGGTAGGAGATGATGAGGGTACCACCCCCCTCCCCCTTTTTAAGAGGGAGAGAGGGGGATGATAGATAGAGATAAAAGGGGGGGGGGAGAGAGATCAAATCAAGCTCGACCGCCACAACTCGTTAAAACTATCTATTTGGAGGGGAAAGACTGAACGCCTGATGTTGTACATGAAAAGATGAGGCAAAAGTCTCTGACCACTGTCCTTGTGGTCAAGTGCAGACTAGACTAGCTCTGACCGCTGTCGGTGCAGTTCAGTACAAATTATACTTTGAACACTGTCCGTGTGGTCAGCTACAGAATCGTGAACATGTTTTAAGCCAGTATGCTGTGACAGGACCTCCCTCTTCACTTACCCACACTGATTATCACCCTACTCACAAAGCTCACCAATTGTGCATTTGGACTACTGTAGTTGACGTACGAAATGATAAGGCTGTTATTTTTTTTTAAATATTTTCAAAACAAAATGTTATAATGACACACATGCCATGAATTCATGAGCGTGTGGAGTTGTCTTTCTCCGTTTCATTCGCATTGTAATAGTGATACATCTTAAAACTCTAGAATTATGTTGACTTATTTCCGGTAAAAATGTTGTGAACATGAGCAAAGGAGGTGAATCCAGCAGCGGTGCCGGGTTGATAGCGCCCTCTATTGACGATGCATTTCAACCAGCGATGCCCATGCGTGCTAACCTGTTGGTTCAATAAGGATTCACGTCAGTACGTATACAGTACTAGTATAATTATCACCCGAACAATATGTATTTTAACTGTTTCGTTCCCATGAGAGCATATAATGTGTAATAAGTCAACGTGTTGGTCATGGCCTGTTACCGAGATTGCTAACAAGCGACCATGGACAGCTAGAGATAGTGGCGAAGTGTTTGATATAATTCGTAGCCCCTCGTTTGCAACTTGTGGATTATCAACCATCACTACACACAATTCACACAATGCAGCATTTTTGTCTACCACTCGAAGGATTAATAGCCACACGATTCGATATACCATGTCTATGTTTCAGATATTCAGTTCACTCTTTAACATTAATGTTAAGACAACAAACTTGGATTTTCCATCAAAACGGATAATGAATTTGCTATTTTGTTTTCAAAGGTGCGTTTTCCATCATGTTTATTCAGGAAAGCGTCGTTTTCATTTTAACATGCCCATTTATTAAATGGTTCCCCGTTGATCCTGGATCATTTATGTAGATCTTATCAAGTGTTTCTGTTTTTCTGATTTTGTAAAATGTTTTCTACTTTTCTACGTAACACAGATTAAATATTTTTTGGAAAGACACAAGTTTAAAATAAATGGTCGCATATTTGTCATTGATAAAAAAAAACAACATTTTTTAGTTATGTTATGGGCTTCTGTCACGTTTTTCTTTCCAATTATGATTGGCATGAATAAATATATTGTTAACAACATAAAATGCTGTTAATGACTTATTCACGCATACTATTGGACAATCATTTCATGAATGATGCTTTGATTAATTATTTGTTTTCTTGACAAAACAAAATAAGCGAACGTGACGTGATAATGGTGCAAAATGCTGACTTTATTGCCGCATAGAATATATTTGCCCGCGCATGGTTTAACTCATATAGTTTGTATGTGGAACTTTCAATCATGTTAAGGATTCATGATAGTTAGCTTTATATCTCTCTTTTTTATATATATTTTATGGAACGGTTTCAATTATATAGGCCTATTCCAATGGCTTACCAATATTTCATTAATTGTATCTTCTAAGTTGAGGGATGCATTTTGTTTTTGAAATAAGTTACGTAATATAGCTACGATTATCCAACTTGTTTTACAAGAGAGTTAGATAAGGCATATTTTTATGAAGATGAATTCAGACTATTTTGTATTCCTTCAATATCAAATGTATCACAAACCTGCACTTCAGCTTGAATTGAAGAGTACAAATAATATGATTAGACCGATTATTGAATAACAAGGGCCAAGAGACTTTTATATTGCCTTATTTTGACAAAAGGAAGCAAGCAGCAAGTTGCTCATGACTGAGTTAGTGACGTTTTTTTTAATTTTACCAAGCAAAATATTGAAAAGATAAGGCGTATTCAATCTAACATGATGCGGTGTAGCGGTGAAGCCGATGCAAATGACAGACATATTTTTGCTAATTTATGAACACATTTTGTTGTTATTTGTTTCCTTATGCCTAAGGTGGCGGAATAGACATCACATCTATCGATATAATAGTCTTATTCGAACAAATGCAGTTATA
>OZ022590.1:18639160-18721660 GCA_963669155.1 Arbacia lixula | reverse complement strand
AATCAACTTTGTTTTACTTGGAAGGAAGCGATTCTCTGTCAGAGACGAAAAGAACCTCCAGCCTTACTCTCATGTCCCCTGCGGGATGCACATTCACACTCGAGATACATAATGACCTGTTTAATCAACATGGTATGCAAGACGAACTTTGCATACAATGTACAAGTAGGCATACAGCTTGCACGGGAAGGACACCTATAATCTTCAGTTTATTTTGTTTTCATCTAGCATGAATTAAGTGTCAAATTCAAAGTCAACTTCAACCCAGAGATATATACATGCATTGCTATCATTGTAACGAGGTCGATCTTGATTTCAATCTTTTGAGCTCTCGAAAGGAATCATCTATATGAATCCTTTTAAGGCTTCTGACGGTAATCCATAGTGACACGGTATTGGATTTCACTGAGGATGTGATACTTGTACTTGGATGATTACATGTTCTCATAAATATACCATCGCCCTGTTGTGTTTTTATGACGATATATAAAAATGGTAGTGATAGTATCACTTATGAAATTTACTTTTATTTGCAGTATAGTAGTCGTTCATGATTGTATTTAATACTTATTATCAAGGTTCCAATCCCAATGTATTGCATCAGGAGGATCCGATGATCGAAGGACAGGATGATAATTATACAGAGAAATTAGAGCGCAGAGGCGGATAAAGAGGTGGTATGTACGGATGTCAATTCGAAGATTTTATATCCATAGACATATGAACATGTACACCGGTAAGGTTATAAACAGAGGGGGTGTGGGTGTGGGAAAGTAACAGCGCCAGAGAGACATGTGTGAGTGACAGGGAGACATGGAGAAACATGGGTGAAAGAGAGGGGGAGAGTGGGAGAGAGTGGGGTGAGAATGGAGGATGAGAGAGGGGAGGAAGGGAGAGGGAGAGAACAATGAAAAGAGAGGCAGAGAGGGGAAGAGAGAAAAAAAGTTAGAGAGAGATATATCATAAATGGCGAGAGATGGATAGTGAGAGAGAAGGAATGGAGAGGGGGAAGAGAAGTTTGAATGAGAGAGACAGATAAAGTCGAAGATTATTACGCCATATAATAACATGAAATGTATAAACATTTACTTTCTTTGCGGATGTTGTAATATAAATCGAATATACATAGAAAACCATAATTTACTAATTAGAAAAATGGTTGTCATAAACCGGCTTCATGTTTTTTACGATTTTTCCATTAGTTTAAATCCTTTTTCCGAAATATTGATTTTCATGATAGCCCACAAAAAATGCAATTATACTATAAAACAGACCGGTCGTGACTTTAACTGTAAGCGTCAATGTTCGCGAGATATAACTCAATTAAAATTGAATTATATCTCAGTAGAGTAAACAAGATTCTTTGAGTCAGGGTTAAAGATTAGGGAGTTTGGATTCCGGAATGAACTTCGCATTCATGCTTTGTTTGCAAAAGCACTCGACATGAAAATGAAAACCCAACAATCGAGGCATTCCGCTGATGACATACAAGTACTTTGCGTTTGTTTTAATATACGAATGTCTGTCTGCCTCGTGGATTTCACCCACTATAGTAGCGTTGATTACCATGTCCGTTTCTGCATATTAACAACTAAGATGTTATTACGAAACTCCAAATACTTATCACAACCCGGGCAAGGGAGCTGCACTAAAAAATTAGATCTCCCCTCGAAGTTTCTCTTTCGTGTTCTATGCGTGACGGGATAATTGAGTATTTTTCTCACGCGGTTTTAAGTGTGATGGCAACAAGATGCTCTTAGGATGGGTAAGGTAAACAATGTTCGCGTTTTTCTCTATCATTGTCTGCACAGTCAGACGTAAGTAAACATACAGGTAACGATGCAAACGGTATGTATGAATGTATCACCATATATGATATCACATTATTTAACTAACATGTGCACCTTTTAATACACGTAGGCAGCAGCACAACATTTGGACAGAAATCCCACTCGCTATTCTCGTAAGTTCTCTCACTCAGAGCCACACACACGTGCCAATCAGCCACGCCATTCAAACGATGCCCCCTTCCCTACCCCATCACACACACACACACACACCCTACTCACTCCACAAACTCATCCCTCTCACTACATATCTATTCATTTTCTACTTATGTATAATCTACACTCACATAATCGTACTAATCAACACACACACACACATTGAATTTAACAATTCAATTTACATCATATACAATACTATCTGCAGTCTACAACATACATAATACATAAACATCATAAATTTCATTTTTACACCATCAAAAACGCCGCAATTGTTCGGCCATATTTATTAATAGTTTTTTTTTCTCACATAGTATAACAAAAAATATCCCCGAGGGTAATAAACAAATGAAAAGAAAAGAGATACAGTAACTTAAAATTAATAGATTTTTTTTCAAAGACCTGAAATATATTTTAGATCCCAACCACCCAAAGCAGAGCGTGTAGGCATTAGTAATGTATATAGCTTTCATATAAACAAATTGGCAAGTGTAACCCCCCCCCCCCCCCCCCCATTCCCACTCCAACTCTTTCTCGCCCCGCCCTACCTTGTTCGTAAATTTGTAATGAATTGCCCATTTTGCATTTTTGTCTTTTGCACACACTAACATAAATCTGCTTTTACCCAAAATGAAATGGACAAAACAAATCAGAAACTCACATACAAAAAACTGTCGTTATACAATAAAGCACCCATACAGTTTTAAAGGTGGAAGGCTGCTCCGAAAAAAGTGACACTTAAAAACTCTCAATCAACAGAAAAGTTCATCACAAAGTCTATAAAAACCAGAACAGAAAAAATAGTTGGGAGGAAATCGCTTTTAGTCGTCAGAGGATCAGAGGCGATAAGACATGCACGTTTTAATTTATCAACATGAAAGTCGCAAACGAAGTTTTAAAAGTGGTGACTGCCAAACATAAAAGTTAAAAAGAAAGTTTGTGTCAATTCCTTTAACCTCATTTTTTTTCAAACAAAAATACAGCATAATTTGCATAAAATTCATAATACAGCCTCTTGTCATATCATGCAGTTCAACATGTATCAACTTACATTACCCTTTTCCACCTGCTTGAAAGTTCCAAATCCACATTGGTTTACGGATGGTACGATTGTGATAATTTTGCGTGACAATTACCTCTTATTCTAAAATAAAAAAGAAATACTGGGAAGCAAGTTGGTCACAACACCCTGTCCGCACTGGTACTCAAGATTTATCGGTAAGTTTGCACGACAGATTTCAGTTTTTTACATGACCAATTAATAAAACTTTTACAGAAGTCATCAGAATACTGAGAAGGACAGGTTTTAAACAAAATTCAGCCCGCTTTGTCGTTATATCTACAAGGTGCGCACACGGAAAAGGTTTACCATCAAGATAAGTGTGAAGGAAATCACTAGGAATTGAAGAAGTTCGTGTAAATGCCACTCACACAATTAGACTGAAATGCACCATTTTCAGAAAACGAGTTAGCCCTCATTGACAATACCTTACTCTCAGAAAACGTCAAGGTACGTTTGTGGACTTCTTCTACTTTGCGTAGAGTATCACGTGCCTCCCGTTTTGTACAACTTTTAATATAAATTTCTTCCCCAGTATAGAAAAAAGGAGAACCGATGCCAAAATATACATACAAATCAGCTAAGAATTATATTTCTCCCTAGATCTAACTTATTAACTCACAGAAAACGAAAACTGTACATATAACTGATATCTTTCTCGAATCAAGGAAATCATTTAGCAAATACGAAATAAGAAATAAATCAACATTGATAATTCAAAAATCCAGACATTTGGCAACGAAAGAATAAGTCCAATTTTATACAAATGAATCATCAATCGTTTCAGTTCATGTCGAGAGATAATACAGCCTTTGTTTTCAACTGGTTTGGTTCGCTCCTGTGTGAGGTTTCACTGTGAAGCTTTTGAAGTACAAAATCCGTTTACAAGTCAAAGTTTAAAATCAAGGCATTTAAGGCAACTCACGGGTTTTAACTCGTCTTGCAGCGAAGGGTTCCTCTCTAACTTTACTCCGTGCACACGATTCTGGTAGAACCCGTTTGATCGCGAGAGTCAAATCTATCTTTACAGCGATGCAAACGGATCGTTACAAAATACTCCATTCTCAACTTTTGAATCCAAGCTCATGGATGGAATCACCGAGCAAAAAATGTCTTGAAAATAGTTTCTTTTCTTTGCTATGTGTGTAAGGGTAATAAAAAAAGCGAGCCTTACATATGCGTGAGTGGCACTGTGCCGTTGACGCCAACGCCACTGGTAGAAGTCACGCTGGTACCGTGGTAGGCCGCCGCGGCATGTTGCATAGCGTGTTGGCGTTGGACGTTGGGATCGTTGCTGTCACCCTGGAGGTACACGTTGATCATGTCGCGGAGAGACGGGTCGCCGGTCATCGGTCGGCCGGCGGACACGGCGGTAGCCGCTGACTGCGTTCGTTCGGTGGACATGGACGCGGGATCGGATTTGGCGGCGGACCCGCCTGGCGGGGCGTGGTGCATCATCGCCGCCTGACTGTAGGCGGCCGAGTAGTTGGCTGCTGCCGGGTTGAGGTACGAGGCGGCGTGCGTGGTGGACATTGGCGGGTAGCCCAGCTGAGCCATGTCGTAGCGGTGGTGGAGCTGGCTGCCGGCCATCTGCGCCGCCTGGTGCGCCCCGTACGAGTGCGAAGGCAAGTGCGATAGCTGGTCTTGCATCATGCCGGGATAGCCGTTCATGTAGCCGTTGAGGTGTTGGTAGCTGTGCATGCCCTCCGCGACTCCCCGCTGCACGGGCGCGCCGGTCTGCGGGTTGATGATGCCGGGAAGAGTAAACTTGTCCTTCTTCAGCAGGGTCTTGGTCTTGCGCCTGGGCCTGTACTTGTAGTCTGGGTGCTCCTTCATGTGCACGGCTCGCAGCCGCTTCGCCTCGTCGATGAACGGCCTCTTCTCGTCTTCCGACAGCAGCTTCCACTCCGCGCCCAGCCGCTTGCTGATCTCGGAATTGTGCATCTTGGGGTTCTCCTGCGACAGCTTTCTCCGCTGGCCTCTCGACCACACCATGAATGCGTTCATGGGCCGCTTGACGCGGTCGGGGTTGTTGTTCGGGTTGTTCTTACCGCCGGTTCCCGGCGATGTCCCGTTGCCCATGCCGGACGTCAGGGATCCGACGTGGTGAGCCATGCCCGGTATCGACGTCGCCATTACGTTGACTGGGTGTTTGAGCTCCGTCTGTTCGTGTATACTCGCGACCGACATCTTCCCTTCTCAATGACTCTCTCTCACTCTTTCAAGGTGGCAACAAACGAGGAAGCAATAATAGAGGAGAATTTGTCTATAAAGATGTTCTGCAAATTCAAAAGGCTGTAGCTGATCAGGGCCTGCGGTTGTCTATTGAGAGGTTTGGGTGAAGTGAGTGTTTACCACCAGAGCTGAGAACCAGATATGACCGTTTGTGAGCTCGCTGCTAGTTATTTTGTGCCAGAGCTTTTAGCATGGACTCTGCCCTCTCCGCGATATTGATTGCCTCGCCGTCTAATTATGCAAGAATCTGTCCAATCACACCGGGGTCGACGAGCGAACCGCAAGTATTGTCATGCAACGAGCGGCCCGTGACGTCACGGCACTCTGACAGGTGACGTAGCGAAATGAATTCCCGTGCTATTGTTATGCAAATATGAGAATGCTCGAGGGTGGAGCTCGCTATGGGAAGCGCGCGAGAAACGTACAAAGCATCTGGCGCCGCTGAGCCAATGAGCGCGCGCGGGGAGTCCACTAGCTCATGAATACTTAATTAGCAGCGGGTCAGTCAGTGGAGACTCCGAAGGGAGCTTTCCTTGCACGCAGGTGTGGGCCCATGACACCTCTAAACTCAAGAGGGGGTACGTTTCGTTCCCAAGTGGTGGTCGTACCCCGAGTTCTCATCCCACCCCACCCTTCTCTCCCACCCACCCTATTTTTCATTCCAATTTTCTTCCCCCCACTTAATAGGGCAAGAAACCCTCTTCACGTGTCAATCAATCCACCATTAAGTTTTCCCAGAGGATTTGGGTTCCAACTCAACAAACCACACACTCGAGAAGTAAGCACACGTTAAGACAATGTGTTGTGGTGTACTTCAACGTGAATCCTCTAAAAGAAAATACCGTTCTGCCATTTTACCATCCTGTTCTCTCATCCTCATTATACACACAATTGGCAATGGCAGAAAAATACCATTCGAAATAAATTCAGTCGTTTATATGCATGCACGCAACATAATATATGTTGGAAAAATCATTATATACATTCATTATTCATGTATGTATCATTTTACGGACACAGTATAGCATATATAATGAAGTATAACATGTGGTTTATAATTGTACACAATTGAGACAATTATGATAAATTGATAATTTAAGTATTCTTCTTCATTCATTAGATGTACGTGTCGAGCCGGATGGGTGTGGGAGGGGGGAGGGGTGGGTGGGCTCACGAAAAGTTTTCATGAAAGTGGCCAATGGCAGTAGTATACTGTAAAAGATGCATGCACGAGTTGATATAAGTTTTGCCTTTATCAAGGACACTTTTTCTTATTCTATCAAGTTATTGGCCCAATAAAATGAGAACTGTCAGTCACAATATGCTTAGGATTTTTATATTGATGTGTGGTTGAAAAGCAACGATTCATCCCCAACCGAGAGCTAGTTACTTTCGATTGAACGGTTGCCATGGCTACTTATAGAAATTGGGGAAAGAGAAGTAGAAGAGAGGCCTGTATCAACTGCTGAGATGTATCTTACCAGTTGTTTTTCTTCGCTGTTCATCTTTTTTACTGTGCCTCTCTTTCTTGTTCTTCTCCTCCCTCCGCCTTCTTCTTCTGCTCCTTCCTTTTCTTCTCCCTTGATTTGTTTCATAAGCATCCTCCATCTTTACCATCTTCTTCGCTTTATTCTAAGAATTCGTCTTTGCCACTCCCCGCGTTAACATGGTTAAATAAAGTGGTATCTGCACTGTGCGCATTGAAGAAACAATTTCTCGCGATGATTTGCAGAAGTAGTAGTAAGAAAGAGGAAAAAGCAGTAGAAATTTGACGTTGCATAAACGTGTCTGCTTGAACTGTTATATCTGTAATTTATATTTCTGTAGATTTTAATATAACATGTAGTAGCCATCTACCCATCTTGTTAAAAGCTAGGAAAGACAATTTGCCCCGTTCAACTCTCTACTCTTAATTAGAATCTCTTCAGGGTTATAAGCTCCAAAAATAAAGAGAAAGAGAGAGCGAGAGAAAGAGAGGGGAAAAAAGAGGGCCTCCGGTCGGGCCATTCCTATACCAGCCTCTTGAGAAATTGCAGCCATTTCTGAACCCCTAAAACAAACAGAGCGAAAGTACGATGGAGTTTGGAAATCCTTCCACTGAATCCACTGGGCAAACTTGGTTGAGTCGAAAATCAAACAAGTGTTTTTCACGGGTTACACCCCTCTACAACCCCCCCCCCCCCCCACCCATCCCTCTCTCTCTCTCTCTTCACTCCCTCTCCCTCCCTCCTTCCAGCTCCCAGTCTAAGGCGTCCCTCCAATTTCCTCCCCATCACACATCTAATAGTTCGTCGCCAAAAGTAAGCCGCAGAATTTCGTACAAGAAAAATATACCCAGTCTCGTGTTACAGAGCAAAGATGCTCACTTTAACTGGGTATGAAATTGCTGCAATCAAAATAAGAATTTCAGAAATTTTACATGTGGAGAAGTTCTTTTATTTATGCTTCATAGTTGATAGCTTGGGTTGAAACGATAACGAATTATAATTAGCTTGAGTCATTAATCAAACGAAATATTGTTGATCATCAAAGACTCGTTTGATCTTTAAGATAGTAATAATGTATGGTTCAGCGTTTGCTTCACTCAATGATACAATATCGTTTGCTGACGTAAGTTGTCAAATCCTATGAGTTTTCTTATGTTTGAATATGTATAAACAGAAGGTGGGTGATGTCTCAAGAATACATCCCTTAGGCACAATCCAGTGATTAGTTACTATATTCGTAGAGTCCTTCAGATAGTGGGAAATTCATTGATGTCTGGATCAGTGTTGCAGAACGTAATTACCGAAGGTTGCTGTACCAAACGGATAGATTCTATATATACCGGCAGATGTAGTGTTCTATATTTTCAAAATACAACCACACGGTAGGAATCTTATTTTAATACACTTTATGAAGAAGTGTGAATGTGGGAAGGCCATTGTTAAATTTTGACTAAATCAAGGTATATTGGGCTTATCATATCATATCAAAGTCATTATTAGAAACAAAATTTGATATTTACTGTGTGGCTGTATTTCATTGTAGAATTCCCTCTTATTGTATGAGCACAATGTGTTCAAGGTTTTGTTTTTAAGAAAAATTATGACAAATTATGTAACGATAAGAATAACTGTTTGGAAGTTTTTATTGTACAACGGGTTGAGCAGGCAAACATGAGGAATTTAATACAGTTGATACGAATTTGACATGTTGAGTAGCTAAATTTCATGATATGCTATATCTCGCATGTTGACATCAATGCACTTTCAACATTGTTACGACCATTTCTGTTTTTGGTAGTGTGTACGGTAAATACACTAAGGAGATAAGAACTGTCATTAACAACAGGTAGCAAATAGATGAGAGAATGACAATAACGAACCGAATCAACGGGTTTGTTTTGATTGTGGCCTCCACGTGCTTGAGTTTTAGTATTCAACATCTCGTGTTCATTGACGGAAACGTAGATCAATTGCCATTATGATACCAGTCCCATGCATAGACATTTTTGTTATGACGGGGAACGCGATACAATAGACAGTTGTATTAGGCATGAATTGAGTAAATACTTTTCCTTTCTCTTCTTTCATATAATGGTGTATGGTTGATGAAAGCAGTGCTGCGCGCGTGGCGGGCATAGTATAGTCAGTATAGAGGGATCGGGAGCAAACAGACGCAATAGAATGATGTATTCTTAGCCGCTTTTTTCCGCGCGTCGTGCGTATTGTTGCCCGCCATTTACTTTATCACCGCGAGAAGTGGGCTCGCTTTTGAAAACAGTTAGTTTATGGTGGCGGGGCTGTTTTGTTGGAGCACTGACTGAATGGGCTTTATCGTAGCACACACGTGGGACTATTGAGTTCGTCTTGCACTCTGGACTGTGATGAAGGTCTTTCTCCCTTTCTCTCTCTCCCACCGAGTAGTTTTTGTTCGTCTTTCTTTTCATCGCCAGTGAGGGAGAAAAGAAAAGAATCCGAATCCAACACAATTCCGCGATAAGATAGACTGTTTGGTGACTTTTATTCTGTCTTTTCTCATGGTTGACAATGACAAATATAAACAGGGCCTATGAAATAAGTGTGGCTGGGCTCTTTCTGAAAGGAATGGGTCGTGTGCCGAAAGTTTGTGGTGTTATTGTTGATTTTTGCTTAGTACCTGCGTGAATCGCCCTTTGAAAATTGGGTAATATGAGATTTAACGATTTCCTTGCCTATGAGAGTGGTGTTAATCGCTACTTTACTCCCTTTGATCAACGCACGAGGCGGGTGACCCCATGCTACCTTATAGATCGTAACCCGCATCGCACATGGTGGATGCAATTCTTTATTTTGGGGGGATGACGAAGTTGATTGATGGCGTGGTAGGCTACCACTCGAGACCGAATGAGAACTGTCATGCCGTGTGAATTCAAACTGCGCGGACCAAGAATGATGATGATGGTAATGAATAATAGGATGAAGATGATAAGGATGAGGCCATTGATGAAGATGAGGATGAGGGTGTGGATGGTGATGGTTGATGAGGATGATGGGGAGGACAGCGAAAATGGTGACGACGATGATGACAACGAGATGGTGACGAGATTACAGCGATGATCTTCATGACAAGTATCAGAGTGATTGTGGAAATGACAGTGGTCGTGTTGATGGTTGATGACGATGGTGAAAGTGTTGTGGGTGATGCAAGTGATGGTGACAGATCAACTATTGAAACCTACTCATTTCAGTAGCCTAGTTCGCACTCTGCCTTAGAACTTATAACATAAAGTTTAGCATGGATATTTCATGCGGCGGAAATGTTAACACATTGAACTGATTAGGGGGTAGCGACAAGTGTGTTTTAATAATTGCGCTTGAAAATTAAAGCCTGTAAGGCGAAAAAATGAAAAAAAGAAAGAAAAAGGAATGACTAGTAAAGTAAATGTTGGGTGATTCTTTTTTTACTAAAACAGATTGATAATTACCCCTATTAGATGATGCACTCGATAAAGAAACAGATGGATACGGGGGGGGGGGGGGTAGAGAGGGAGAGAAAGAAGGGAAGAAGGACCGAGTGAGGGAGAATATGCCTTCTATGTACTGCGTCCTTATAAATCTTTATAGAAGGATGGCGTGCGAAGCGGTCGGAAATGGGCTGTAAGTTTAGACGGCGGCGACTGATTCGGCGAAACACGAGCACCGCGGCTCGAGCCGGCGAGCTCTCGCCGTCTCGGCCCCGTAACCCGATGCTTCGCTCGGCAAACATCGCGGGATATTGGATGGATGGATGGGGGAGAAGAAACAAATCGCCGCCGAAAACTTAAACTTCGCGAGGAGAGAACTCGTTAGGAGAACAGGTCTTATAAAAACTACACACATCTTACTAGAGAGAGAGAGAGAGAGAGAGAGAGAGAGAGAGAGAGAGAGAGAGAGAGGAGGGTTTGGTGGGATGGGAGCGAAACTTTAATTCAATGTGTTTTAGGAGGTTAATGAAGTGCACCAGATATTACAATTTGTACGACGCCGCGCAGCCGGTAAACTTTATGATAGGCAGACAAGTGCAAACTAGTATGACTATTAGCTATCTTTCTCTCTCTCTCTCTCTCTCTCTCTCTCTCTCTCTCTCCGTCTATGCCTCTGTCTCTCTCTCTCCAGTTCTATCTCACCTTGGTCTTAAGGGAAACGTAGTCACCATATAATATAATGACTTCATAGTGGAGCGAGAGAGATAAAAAGGAAACTTACATAACGAGGGAGGGAACGAGGGCGAGGGGAGAGGGCGAGATAGAGGGAGGAGAGAAAGTGAAAGACTCTGCAAGGTAGAGGGACAGGGAGGGTAAAGGGTAGAAAAACAAAGATGGCAGTGAGAAGAAACATAAAAAATACGAAAGAGAGATAGAGATGGGGGGGGGGGGTGTGAAATCAGTAAAATACAAGGAGACATTTTCATGATCTTAATACGCGATACAACGCTGGACACTATTACGATGACTGCACGCGAGGTATGTACAAGGCTATTCCTATGAGTCAGAGTTAATTTTCTTTAGCCGTGAAATGTGATGAACTATTGTAGATCTCGTTTCCAATACATATTTTACCCTTTCTGAGCCAGACAACAATTTTATTCATTGTGGGTTATACATATTATGGCTGGTGCTACAACATAGCAGTTGCACATCGATATTTATCCGTTCAGATTCAGGCCTTTTTGCGTTTATTTTCTAAAGTTACGGTCAGCATAATGTTTGTGATAAAACACGTTTTCTCTCTGTAATGAAAATCTCTCGAATTCTTCAAAGCTGTACAAAAAAACAAAAATGTTTCTTTTCTATTTTGAAAAGATTGTTCAACATACAATCGAAATCGAATAGAATATGTGATATTCTAAATAAGTTTTGATTTATCATTGTGAAGCGCTTCGATGATGTTTGTTGTGACGTAACTCTTGCAGATATTCGTCAATCTCCTTGCCATCAACTTTCAAATTAAGAACATACTGAAACATCTACCACGGTTTCTCAATATAAACATGTGATAACTGGGTTAATGCGTATTGATAACCAAAGATCATTAATGCCTTTCACAAACAGACTTTGGATTTGTGTTCTGTCAATTTAGCGAAGATAAAGAAACTTAATAAACCTCAACTTTATCCCCTCCTTCATTTCTCTGCTCTATCTTACACCCCACTTTTGATTAACTTTGCCTAAAGGATTTCACGTCCATTACCCGTCAAGTGCTATATCGATGTCGGAACCTGTTGCTGGCCAATCTGACGTGTGTGTGTGTGTGTGTGTGTGTGTGTTCATATATGTCTATATATGCGCACGTGAGTGAGTGGGTAAGTGTGTATGTGTGTATGTGTGTGTGTGTGTGGGGGGGGGGGGTAGAGTGAGTGTGTGAGTATGTGCGTGAGTATATGTGTATTTGTGTACGTGTGGGTGTATGCATTTGTTTTAAGCCCGGTCCTATTTCCCCTCCTTGTGAGACGAACGCAAACATTGGAGAGGAAACCTCCCAAACAGAGGGAGAAACTCGCCAAACAATGAACGAAAGTCGCCAAACAATGGAAGAAACTACTCAAACAATGGCAGAAACTGCTCAAACAATGGAAGGGGCAAGCCAAACAAAAGGGAGAGCTCTCGACATGACAAGACTTAAGTCAAGACAAACACCAGGAGAAAAAAGATTCCCAAAGTGTTCGAGTTCAGTAAAAGCCTAAGTAAGAAAGCGAGGGGGTACTGCCAGAGTGAAGATGGAAGAGAAGAGATAAAAACGATTCGTTTTAATCTTAAAAACGAAAACGGAACACCTACTTGTTTTCTCAGTGGTATCCAGACATGCTATACGCATACATTTATGAAGAAACCTAGTGTTACGATAGTGGTCTCAAGGTCGTTCACTCATTCCTGCGTTTTAGTTTGGATCACCACCCCCTTCATTCCTGTCTCTCTTGTCTCTCGCTCCCTCTGTCTCCTTCAATCCAACCTTTACGCTTAACCCACCCCTCTCTCTTTACCCCCTTATCTCTTTCCACCCCCTCTCTTCTTCTTTCTTGTACCCCTGTAACCAAAATGTTTCTTTCAAACTTGTTCTCTTTATCCCATCTCATCTCATATCTGTACCCAATATTTGTTGCTGCTATGATCATGCCAATTTGGCAGTTACGTTCTTATCATAAGATAAAACACGCAGCTAAGGATACATACAATTACATAATAGTGCTACTTGTGAAAAAACGACAATGTAAAACATGAACAAATATAATCATGTCTGTTTGTACAATCCTGAAAAAATACGCTCTGTTGACCATCTTAAACATAACATGGTTTTATTTTAAGCTGAATTTTCATAGTTCAAAATGTTTCTTATTTCGGCGTCTATAATAGCATTGCATGCCCTCTAACAAACGAGGTAGCAGTACGGCTTAACTTGTGTTAGATGCCACTTGCATGTCTCCATGGTGACAGACTATATGAAATAGATAAACCTCCAACAGACATTATAATTCCTCCCTTCGCTATTTCCATCTCGAATCTTTGACCTTTCCATCTTGAATACCCACATTAGCGGGTGTGTTATCAGGAGAGGATGTCGCCGCAAGATGTTACCTTATGTCGTAAGGGAGCTCATGACTATTGTACATGAACTGATGTTGTTCGTATGAAGTGTAAGAAGCTTTTCTTCTTAAAGTTAATTTTCTCTGAGACGTTTTCCCGTTAGGTCTCACATGGTTTCAAGAGGGTTTCCCCCTAGATTATTGTCGAGTTTGTGTTTACATGTATAGAGCATGAACGTATAGAACTCACATGGCGTAGTGAGAGAGTTGTGCGAAGGCGCCATTGTCAATGCTTAAGTGCGTCTATAGTGGTTGCTAGGAAAGCCAAAATCTAACGAACATTCATGGGCCCTATAGCATTATTACGTCTGTAATGAGCAATGACGCTTGTAAATAGGAATGTGAAGAGTCGCCATGTGTGATTGTTTAAAAAAATCCCTCGAAATCCTTGTTCAAGATCCTTCTTTTTGTGTGGTTAATGCGATCATTCGTGTGCCTAAAGCAAGTGCAAGGTTGGGTGGACATCCCTTTGAATGATCTCCCCCTTCCCCCCTCCCCCTCCGATCCCACCTTTGTTTGATGAACCCTTTTAACATTCCTTGCTCTATACTCACAGGATACCAGTAGGCTCTTAAGGGGGTAGATTACGTAACAATGTGGTGCCCCTTTTGTCAATGTTGACAAGTTGATTTTTTTCTGGCTAAGGGAGACTCATTAGCAACATGTACCACGAAAACATCGATTACTCTGAACAGAGAGGTGTTATAAATGGAGTCAGCACGAAGTGTAATTTATTCCTACAGCAGTCGCGTGCATTGATATCACAATGGAATATTTGACGCGTTTGGCTCTTTGATCGAGGGAGATCCGCCGCCAAACAAGCATGACAAAATGTAGGATGCATTTTGAGGAATATATATTCTGTATGCGCAGAAGATTTCAGAACCACTTCATGAACTGAAGTGCATGTGCAGTAGTATTACATCTTATAAAGATACGATTCTGTGAATTTCAGATTATATTGTTGCTTCGTTTTTGTGATAAAAGGAGAATACTGTAGAAAACATGCCAGAGAAATGCCTCCATATCGCACATTTCCGAATCATATTTCCTTAAAAATATCTTGTAAATTGTTTATTGAGTGTTTAATCTTTCATAGAAACAATCTCAATTTCGTGTGCGGAGGTGTCCGGAAAAGTTACGGACCAAATTCTTTCTACAAGTTTTTTTCAAAATTCCCCTTCGCTCACCCCAAAACTAATTCACAGTGTGTGTAAATAGATCAGCTACGAGCTCCCAGCGAAGGCTGAACGGTTGACATGCTTCTCAAAACAGATTGTCTTTTATTATTCAGAGGAAGGCACTACCTAATTAGAAATACAGCTAATTGTTTAAAACACCTGAATGTCTTGAATTGTTATGAGGCGGCGGACCTCATAGATCAAAGGAAGTCTATCCGAGCGCAGTCCATCCATGATAGGTCCATGCTCTGAATAGCCAACGAAGTAAGTTGGTAGCCAATTATCTAAAGGAATAATAACAACATCAGAGACATTTTAAACGAAAATCGTTGTTGCGTTTGAGATGACAATGTAAGTCATGAAGCGTTGAGAAGGAAAGATAGCATTTATTTTCGCTTACACATGCACTACTATTGAGTTTCGCTGACAAGTGACAAATTTGGTCTCCGAGATTATTTGGTGATTTTAAATGCTCATTCAGTATTCATTTTACTAAATCAGTACGTAAAATACAAACATGTTAATGTATGACATAACTCATATTAACAAAAACACAACATCATAAATAAGAAATATGGTACATATGGACATTCTAAATAACTGTTGATATTAAGAGGACGTGGTCTCCAAAGTTTCATCATTTTGACAGCGTATACAAAATACTTTATCATGTTCACAATGATACCTCATATATAATTAGCACATACTCCATGTGCAGGACAAACCATTTAAACGACATGCATAAACAGTAGAGTGACTGATTATTAAAGTTGTATTTGATACAATCGAATACGGCAACTCGATATACAATTAATAAGCAAGTGATGGATTGATAAACCATACTAGAGGATAATTACTATATAGAGAGATACATTAATGGCCAAAGAAAAAGGCAAAACCTTGATTAAATAATCAGTAGTCCAGCAACAACATTTATTTTCCAAGGAAGAATGGAAAGAAGAAAGACGGGATATACATGTACAACGCGACTGTCAATGTACAGTTTCTCAATAGAGATTCACGTGTTAATGCTGTGTATTTCAAACAATGTGCTGCCTACGGGTATTCTGATGCTTGCCAGAGGTCTGCCTGAAAGGCAAGGAAGAGGGCATCTCGAACACCAATGCTGAAGTTTTAACGACAGGTGAATGCCATAACCCGGTGAATACCATAATACAACTTGCTGGTCGTATGTTCGTGAGCGTCCAGAATTTTATTACCATTACTAAAATAAGTCCGTATGTCGTAAACCAATAGACCAGTTTACTAATGTAGTTAACTTTATGGATGTTTCTTCCCTCGGGACCTAGAAACGAGTTATTCCATTAACCTGTACCTAATAATGGTATTTCAGTACTTGGAATCCACTTTGCATACATTAGTTGTTGCTATGTCGGGCAAACCTCGGGCAAGCTTTCCGATTGTCAGGGGCAACCTTTGTACTGCTTGTGAAAATGGACATAATTTATATCATACAAAGAGTTAAATTAGTCATTTTCTTTTCTTTTCAATACTTGTTAGGTCAAGCAAACGTTCTAGTTGCTATAGCAATCAGGAAAAATTGCTTGATGGCCAAAATGTCTTATCAATAATAAGCATTTTTAGTAATGTTTTCACAGCTTTCCCCATATCTGCATAGCAATGCATTATTACCTGCATTTCGTGGCGCAGTTTCAATGGATGGAATACACTCTGAATATATTAGTTGTTGCTAATCGGACAAACCTCGACAAGATTTTGGGGTTACCATTAGCAAACGTATGAGTAACGTATTTTTGAAGACTTGCATTACATTTGCATCATGACGAAAAATAGAATATTTGTGAAGATAAGAATCGTATTTTGAGGAGCAGCAGAAAGATGGGTAAGGAGAAATAAAAGAAGAACGTGAACGAAACGGATGTGGTGTTGGTAGGCGATTAGGATTTTAAGGTGGAAAAGAAATAACAAGATTTCGCGTTGGAGCTCTATCTACATGTATACGGTAATTTAGAATGGTATTCATAACAGTCTTATTCATCTATTTAGCCTAAAGTAAACTTGATTATTATTCAGGGCGTTTGGGTCATGCTTTTCAAAGAATGTCCACACAGTCATCAGGATTATCCCAGCTTCTTTTGAAACTCCCACCTTGCTGTTGATTAAAAGCAAACTTTCCGGAATCCAGAGACCCTTCCAAAGTCTGCAATCCCTTAACAATACCACGATCACCAAACGCTCCGCGAACCACCAGGATGCCTTTTCATATCCAAATTAGTTATCTCCTAAATGGCCACCTATTTAACAAGCGTCTGGGATCCTGAGAAAAGGGTCTTTGAAAGTAGAAGAATGCAAAAGACGAGACTCATTCAGAAAAGGATCTAGAGGTTAATAGATACGGAATGCGGGGTGCAAATTCAAGGGCGGATGGGGAGAGGATTAATAGAGGCCATTGATCCGTGAGAAGGATAGAAATCCCCCGTTTTGATTATACATGTACATGTGCCAGGAAGGACCCTGGAAGGAGACAACAAGGGGGGGGGGGGGGGTCCTTTGCGTTACCCGGATGTTGAGCAGGGGTGGGAAAGCACACGTAGTTGGCGGGAAATTATGAAATTTAAGAGGTTGGAGGATTTGAGTTCAGAATATGAAAACATTCACTAATTGTTTTAGTATTGTTATAGTATTTATCCATTATTACGTTTAGTAAATGAGTTGTCCGGTTTATCCATTGTTTGTTGATTTACGTCGATTAATTAAAAAAAACCTACTTTCATGTAATGATTTGAACCTACAACCGTCAAATGGTAGATCAGCTCAGAGAGGTGTAAGGAATGGAGTCAGCACACGAAGTGTAATTTATTCCGACAGCAGTCGCGTGCATTGATATCACAATGGAATATTTGACGCGTTTGGCTCTTTGATCGAGGGAGATCCGCCGCCAAACAAGCATGAAAACTGTAGGATGCATTTTGAGGAATATATATTCTGTATGCGCAGAAGATTTTAGAACCACTTCATGAACTGAAGTGCATGTGCAGTAGTATTACATGTTATTAAGATACGATTGTGTGAATTTCAGATTGTATTGTTTCTTCGTTTTTGTGATAAAAGGAGAATACTGTAGAAAACATACCAGAGAAATGCCTCCATATCGCACATTTCCGAATCATATTTCCTTAAAAATATCTTGTAAATCGTTTATTGAATGTTTCATCTTTCATGGAAACAACCTCAATTTCGTGTGCGGAGGTGTCCGAAAAAGTAACAGATCAAATTCTTTCTACAATTTTTTCAAAATTTCCCTTCGCTCACCCCAAAACTAATTCACAGTGCGTGATGTAAAAAGCCAGCTACGAGCTCCCAGCGAAGGCTGAACGGTTGACGTACTTCTCAAAACAGATTTTCTTTTGTTATTCAGAGAAGGCACTACCTAATTAGAAATACAGCTAATTGTTTAAAACACCTGAATGTCTTGAATTTTTATGAGGCGGCGGACCTCATAGATCAAAGCAAGTCTATCCGAGCGCAGTCCATCCATGATAGGTCCATGATCAGCTCAACAACAAGATATTTTGCGTAACATCAACTTCAAGAAGACATCATGTCCTGATTTCCTGATAAGCCGTGTTCGTAATGTCAAGGATGTTTAAGCACTTGGTAATGTTGCCATGCATTCCGCTGCAGCGTAGTACCTTATGTCATGATACAGTTTCATTTGGTGGAATGCACTCTGGATGTATTAATTATTAATCCTCGACAAGCTTTGGTGTTACCATTAGTAACGTATTGTTTGAAAGAAGTGCATGCAATTTTCATACATAACGAAAATGGTCTATTCGGATAGCTTCAAAGCTTAAGCGATAATTTGCCTGACAAGGCAACAACCGATGTAAAAAAAAATGGTCACAAAAATACACTGAATAGTGTCGGTTGTTCTATTCAAGCACCTGGTACAGAAATCACCAAGTATTTGAGCGGCTTATGAAAAAAATATAGATATTCGACATGACACACTGTAGTGAAAGGCTTTGTATTCTTCCACTCTCCTGCACAAATTAGAGTATTTCGATTAATCTGTGTGTACCAGGATGAATTATCATTTGATAACATGTTTTAATGTTGATCTTTGTCCATGACTCAATTACGACATTTGGGGATTAGAACTTGACCTTTGACACGTTACCAGTTTGACTACAAATATATTTAGTTGTCCCATGTCCAGGCATGTATTTTCAATGTACCGAGTTTCGTGAAAATATTTTGAGACTGTTTATGAGTTACCGCATAAAGCAGTGAAATTTGGGATTTCACATTTGTTTGACATTGGCATATGACCTTTGCCCTCTGACCTATTTGACTTATAACGTAATCAGTATTCCTGTCACGTGTTACCAATATGCCAAGTTTGGTGAGATAAGTGCAAATGTCACCCGAATTATCGCAGGATTTCATGATTTGATCTGGACCTATGACCTTTGACCTATCTAACAAGAATCGAATCGTCGTATGTTACCACTGTACCAAGTTTGGTGAAATTGTATTAATTACTAATTTAGGAAGGGAGATCCGGTCGAATAGACGGATTGACAGACGGACAGACGACCTGGATGTAATACCACCGACAGAGAAATGCCGAATGTAAAGGTGTGATTGAACAAAATCATAATTCTCTAATTAATGTATTTACACACTTGTGTATCCTGTTGGGTGGAGCTTTCTCCGCTGTGTATTTTGTCAACATTATAATTCAAAAATTAAAGTAAATGAACACGTACAAAGAGCAAAGCACTGCAACGAAGTCCGCACCCATGACACCGTATTAAAAAATATTAACCCCCCAGATAGACTATAAGTACAGCCATAATGCATACAATCAACACGAATGGAGTAGTATACAAACATATTTGGCATCGCGCGGAGGGTCATTTATTCTTATACATGTCAAAATTGAACGACTATCAGGAGCTATAGCGCTGGAGTGTCATAGTTGGGGGAAAATATCAAAAATTTGTGCAGCTGCGACTAAAAAACGAGAGACGTTAAAAGAAAACTGGGGGTCAAAGTCACACTTGGATAGATGTACATTATATGGCTAACTCTGCAAATATGCATGTCTGGAATTTTGATTCTGCTTGGAGCGCATGCGCAAACTTATACTTGTGCACTGCAAGGAGGAATATGCGAACTGAAAATGGAATTTACATTCGCGTCCGGCCGGAAATGTACATTTCATGAATGTTATCTCGTTGATTATGTAATTAACTAGCGCAGCACATTACTGAGATTGCATGCAAGTCACAGTCCATCAGCCAGTTTTCACATGCATGTCTTTGCCAGATTTAACTCTATTTAAACGCTATTCTATGGGATTTGTGTGTCTTACTCAAGTTACTGGTGAAAGAATCCACACATAGTATGTAAGGAGTTGAGCAAAATATCGTATCCACATTAAGGATAGACACACATTACTTCGCTGGTGCTAGATCATCCAGACCTATGGCAAACTTTCTTCCAAGCATTTTCCTATAATTTGTTTAAATTTTTCTCAAACTTTTGACAATCTCACCCCCCCCCCCCCCCCCCTGTTTGTTTAATTTAATTGCACTTCTTTTCTCCGGTTACATGTTGCGTTGCGCCTCTTCCCATATCGTTTCGTCTTCGCCTACTTTGAATAAGATTCTTGTTGGTTCTTTCCATGGAAATTATTCTTGATCAGACTCGTACCATATTACATTAGTATCGCGGTTTGTCATAGTGGGACTGGACCCTCATTAAAATGTTGATTACATGTATCTCATTTAACGTTTATTCATAGCAGCTGATACATAAACATTGGACAAAAGACATGTATTTGGGTTTGCTGATGATATGCAATGTTGCATTTTGTTTTCGTATTTTGTAAAATAGTTGACATTAAACGACGATCATGATGCTTGGATGAATGTTTACATTCTTCTATGTAATTAATGAATATTACTTTGTTTCTTTATTTCTCATTTTTCTGAAGCTGAAATAAGCCAATAGAAGGTATACCATTGGACCAACATTTGAAACTACATACGTATTATAAGAGTATCTGAAACCAAAAACAACTATATAAAGACGCCGGAAAGGAGAAGGGTGCTCAACACTTCGGTCATAGAACTTTATCAACAGTCATATATATACCTGTATTCTATTGAAAGTGTGGATGAGCAGTGTTATGGGTGTTTTGGTGCTATCGAAACTGCCATTTAATCTTATATCCCGTTTGACAATACTTTTATTAATGAACGCTTGTTTAATCTACTCGAGTCGCTTAGCTTTCCATTCTCACTTTATTTGTTAAGGAACGATTTTTTTAAAAAATGGGACAAAGTGGAACGTGAAGTTTGGGGGCAAAATGACAAAACAGCAAATATTGGGCTAGCTGAAAAACATAACTACACAGAGCAATCACAGTTTAAAGCATATTGCGATCATATTGGTCAAAGTCTTTCGAGAAGTGCGTTCATTCGCGCGGTCATCAAATTTTACGACATTAACAAGTCCAAACTCAAACACTTCTGGTGCGGGAGAAATGCATTAAGTCACCCGTTTCCTAGTACTCGAGCAACCACAAAACGTGTGTTTGTCTACGTGCTTGAGACTATTGTCAGTGGGGTGTGCTAGTCCTTGGAGGGGGGGGGGGGTGGAGGGGGAGTCAGGGGGTGTAGCTTGGTATGGGAGAGGGTGAGGAGAGAGGTAGAGAGAGGGAGTATGGATGATGGAGCGATGGATAGGGATGACATTGATATAAGAGGGGGGAAGAGAGAGAGAGAGAGAGAGAGAGAGAGAGAGAGAGAGAGAGTGGGATACAGAGAGAAGGAGAGGGGGGGGGGGAGGGACAGAAAGAAAAAGAAAAGAAGGAAAACTATGAAGAGAGAGGATGAAGGGGAGAGAGAAAATGGGAAGAAAAGATGATGAGAGAGAAAGAAATTGGGGAGAATAAAATAAATACAGACAGAGAATTGAGAGGAAGCACATACACGCGCATGTATGTATGTATGTGTGTGTCTGTCTGTCTGTCTGTGTGTGTGTGTGTGTGAGAGAGAGAGAGAGAGAGAGAGAGAGAGAGAGAGAGAGGGGGGGGGGAGAAATGAAATAAAGAGCTACAGTCGAATGAAATCATGTTCATGTCATTGTATAGCATGGACCTGTATAAGATAAACATATTTTCCCATCAAGCAATGATAATACTGAAAACATTCCCTCTTGTTTTGGTATCCCTCCCCATCCCCTTCCCACACCCACCACATCCGCCTGTAAGATCCTCATCCATTCCGATTCTTGACTTTTAGACTATGATCATGACGTATCTTCTCTGAATATTTCAAATGCACCTGCCATTGCAAGGATTTTTGTTATCTCTCTCCCCCTCTCTTTCCCTTTTTAATCTCTCTCTTTCCCCCTTCCCACCTCTTTCTCTCCCTTTCTCCCCCCCTCTCTCTCTCCCTCTCTCTCCCTCTCTCTCTCTCTTTCTCTTTAATTCTCGCTTTCCACTTCTTTCTCTCTCTTTCTCCCCTCTCTCTCTCTCTCTCTCTCTCTATTTCACTCTCTCATTTTCATTTTCACCCTTACCCTCCCTACTTTCCCCCTTTCGCCCTTCTCTCTCCTATCATCTACCCCTCTCTCCTCCTCTCCCTTCAGCCCCCCTCTCTTTCTATCTCGCCCTCCCATGTTCCCCCTTGCTCAATCTCTCTCTCTCCCTCTCTCTCTCTCTCTCTCTCTCTCTCTGTCTCTCTCTCTCTCTTTATTCCCCTAGTCCATCTTACTCAGATGACATGGCGGACGTGTGGAGGATGCGTCATGGAAGGATGTCAGAATAGGATGGGGTGAGCGAATAACGATACACCATGTGGTCCACGAAGACGGTAAACAGAAGCCGATGTACATGTATATGTAAATCAGAGAAGAATATATAGAGGAGACTGTACCCCTTTCCTGACAGATACCAACAACTTAAAGCGATCAGGGAACGTTCAATCACCCCCCCCCCCCCTCCCCCTGCCCCCCGCCCATCCCGTCTTCCCTACGCCGCCCCTTCTACGTCAGCTCTGGTAAACAGTGTGTTCCTCTCCGTAGACTTTGAACGTGACCAAGTTTCTTCTGGTGAGGGAGTTGAATGTGCACCTGCTGTATTGAGAGGGGTGCGTATGATCCCCCACTTGATCCAGTTAAGGGTGTAACTCAGAATAAGAAGATGGATAACGGATGGCTTCACTCTGTATGCGTCACTATCATCGCAATTCATGTCGGTATCCAAACCCACTTTGTATTCTGAAGACGGATACATGACAATTTACACGTACATGTACTTGGACATGGTTAAGTGATGAAAGAAACATTTTAAAAGAAACGCCGCTAGTAAAAATGAACTTATAAGACAATGCGTAGACTTATTCTTAAGTCAAAGAAAAAAAGTAATACTCACTAATAAATACTGTTCAGAAAATAGTGTAACTTTCGGTAACACCATGTGGTTGTATTCTTTCTGATAACTGACCCACTTTGGGGGGAAGAAAGTAAAAGGAAAGTAGAAAAGAGAAGATGCGATTTTTATATAATTTTATAACACTTACACAAGATTATTCTTAGCTTTAGTTTTCGGTGTTTTAAACCGAAAACAAATGGGCTGAAATGGAGTTAGAAGAGGATGGGTAGTGATTGAGAGTTGTGAACTAGTCACAAAGTAGTTATACAGAGAAAAGTAGAAGAAAGAAATGAGAAAAGTGTGGAGCAGTTATAGTAAGCTTTGCAACTACAGTGACTATAGGTTTCTAAATCTGAAAGAGAGAGTATCAGTCAAGACTTCACCCCATAAGTGGGTCAATTATCCGAAAAGATACAACCACATGGTGTTACCGAAACTTTTACCATTTTATAAATAGTATTTATCAGTACACTCTCACCATAGAAACATTCAAAGACCATTTAAAGTTATACTTGAACGGAATTTCAAAGATCCACGGGGTGTTCATCAAGCGAACCGACGCTTTAAAATGTTAACGATAGAGAGGCATACTGACTGGAGATTAATGTGTTTTTGATGATGTGAGGTTAAGATGTTACTAGGGGGGGGGGGGGGGGTAGATGGGCATTTAGAGAAGTTAAAGAGAAAGGAACAAGGAGGCAACCAGATGTGGATGTATTTGGAAATACGGGAATTTATAAAGAGAGTACAATTGAGAAAATAAAGAGGGAGGAGGGAGACAGATAGAGGGGGAAGAATTGAGCAAAATCATGTGCAAAAGCGCTTTAGGGTAGTTAACCTCATTTAAACAAAAGGTGTAATAGTTGACTTACTGACAACGCTTTTGTGTGCACTTTTCAAAGCATATTCATATTCAATAGAAAGTGAAAATAAGCAATATACACCGCAACTAATCAAAACTAAATATTTCCCCATTATTTTGATTTAGAAAGTACACGTACGTTTGATGCTTATTAGAGCAACAGGAAAATGAGATGCATTGAGAGTATTCTGAGAGGGCGACAATCAAGAAGTAAACCCTTTTATTTTGGCTTTTACCGCTGTTTCCTCCTTTAGTTCTTTAAGTGCTGTCGATGCAGTTTTTCACAAGTTCTACACACGAATCACATAGAGCAGCTTTTTTTTTCTGGCATTCAACGGATTAATCTAAACTAGCGTGCTCTAGTATCGCACGCGATGTCCACACGCCACTTGAATTACTCGTTAATGGATGAAACTAGAAGGTTTCTTAAAATAGCTTTGGCCTAAAGTGAAGTGGACATTTCATTGTGCTTGTGTAGAATATGTGTGGATTACTATTACAACGCATGCATTGAAAGATCGAGAACACGAAGGAAAAGATGTGAAAGAGGAAAGCAGAAGAAGAAGAAGAAGAGGAGGAGGAGGAGGAGGAGAAGGGGGAAGAAGAAGAAGAAGAAGAAGAAGAAGAAGAAGAAGAAGAAGAAGAAGAAGAAGGGGAAGAAGAATGGGGCCACAAATAAAAATAAAAATAAAGGAAATAAGACAGGCAAATGGTTAGCACCCGACACACCAAAAACTACATGCTCACAAAAACACGCCCGACCATTGCTAGACGGCCCAGACAATTCCTGACAGCGAAAGGAGGTCGCGGAGGGTATGCCCCGGTTTATTTATATCCACGATTGTATGTCGAGGGCGATATTGATAAAGTTATAGCCGAGTGATTACAGGAAAACAAACGCTATTGTAAACGGAAAATGAATCAAAGGGACCACAAAACCAGGCTTGACAATGCAGAAGGAGAGTGTGCAGACATGGTTATCCACATAGAGCTTTCAATGGATGGCATTTGCAGTTTTCTTTCATCGTTTGCATAGGATGTAGTATTAAGAGTTTGAGGCCGAGAGCTGTGGCCGAGGAACGAAACGCCGATTACTATGAATGGGACTGCCTCCACGAATCGGTGGTGTCCTTCGCACACTTTATAATAACGTCTAGCTCCGTCAGCACTATTGAAATGTCAATTATATTAGTTCACATTTTTTTTTTGTCAGGGAAGGGAGTTAGTTGCTCCTTAGTTTACCACACTAACAAGACGATTATTCACGCCAATGCTTTACCTTCGAAAATTATGATTTACCCAAATCCCCAATAGAAATAAAAACAAATTTATATTGATGTTGTATTTTGTTATTTCCGTCGAGTCTATCAATCTTCATATAAAAACAATGGTAGTAAAATTGATTACAGTGAAAATCTCTGCATAATTGTATAATGGTCGATATGGACATAACAGGGTATGTGTTTAAGAAGAACTATGGGTGTGGTCCTTTACATGTTTTACGTGAATATCTTCTGCAGCGGTGTGTGTGTGTGTGTGTGTGGGGGGGGGGGTGGCAGTAGTTCGACAGGGGGAAAGAAGAAAGAGAAAGAGAAAGCTTTGGACGAATCAACACACGGGAATGTTAAATGGTTGACTGTCCCCATACTAAACAAGGCTCAAGAAAGCAATAACATGTGCGTGTAAAAGCAATACCTGTCTTTTACTGTGGGGGATGCGAACATTTTCGTTTACTTCGGGGGAAAAACAATTTTTTTACAAACATTTGTATACATATACAATAGCAACATCCCGAGTACTACTTTGAAGTCAGTCTTATTAGCATGAACTACTAAGTCGCAACAACAAAATAGATGACTAATGCTAAGCATTTGTATTACATGTTCAGTACTGAATGTCAATTAGCAACACAACACACTTATCCGTCGAAGAGGAAAAAGGGGACGTGAGGAGAAATAATTCTAGCAAAGCAACTTCCAAAACTTATCGCGGCTCACAAGACAAGCACTTTGTGTATTTGCTCTTGTTTCTGCTGACCATGTATCAGTGTGTTTAGCTGAGCTATTTTGGCTAGTTCTCCCTTTTCGGCAAAACAAGTTACCCACTTCATGCGGCGTACTTTATTGGAGGGTGCCGTGGAGAAAGTGGGGTCTGGAGGACGAAAGTGGAGGCCTCACACCCGCCCCCTATCAGTAGAAGTAGTAGTAGAGTAGTAGTAGTAGTAGTAGTATTAGTAGTAGTAGCAGCAGCAGCAGTAGTAGAAGAGTAGCAGTAGTAGTAATAGTAGCAGCATCTGCTAGTAGTAGTAGTAGTAGCAGTAGTCGTAGTAGTAGTAGTAGTATCAGTAGTAGTAGTAGTAAGTAGTAGTAGTAGTAGTAGTAGTAGTAGTAGTAGTGGTAGTAATTGTTAGTATTGTAGTAGTAGTAGTAGTAGTAGTAGTAGTAGTAGTAGTATTGGTAGTATTATTATTAATATTATTATTATTATTATTATTATTAGTAGTATAGTAGTAGTAGGAGTAGTAGTAGTAGTAGTAGTAGGCCTAGTAGTAGTAGTAGTAGTAGTAGTAGTAGTAGTAAAGTAGTAGTAGTAGTAGTAATAGAATAGCAGTAGTAGTAGTAGTAGTAGTAGTAGTAGTAGTAGTTAGTGTAGTAGTAGTAGATAGTGAGTAGTAGTAGTAGTAGTAGTAGTAGTATAGTAGTAGTAGTAGTAGTAGTAGTAGTAGTAGTAGTAGTAGTAGTATAGTGGTAGCATCAGCAGTAATGTACTACTAGGTAACGACGTTGGGCGTATCATAATTACTCCCCGTCATGAATCTTAATAGTTTCAAGCAAAATCACACGACCTGAATACCCGTTTCCAGCAGCACGTTGTGCCGGACATCGTCAATGGATACCAAAGCCAAACTCCTTAACAGCTCGACATGATTTCTGTCGTGCATTCTTGTGCCGATTATGACTGGAAAACAAGACTCCCGTCCACTCAAGAGAGAACTCATTTCGTATTCAAACACACAGACGGGGCAGCGTCGCGTTTACTCGCAAAGAGTTTTAATTACAATGTTCATGTTTTGTGTGAACCGATATCGGCCGACTTTAAAACAATTCGCACCCGGTCGCGAAAATGTCCCCAATTTTCTTCTCCTTTTTGTTCCAGTCCAGCAAACGCGACACAACATTCATCAACAGACTGGGCGAGTAGAGCCACATCTAATGGTATTTGATCCGGGGTTGCGAATAAACAACTTGGAAAACGTCTAGCAGTGTCTAGAGTGGACTTTTCCACCCTTTTCCATACCAGGACTTTTCCACCCTTTTCCATACCACATACTAGCGTAGGAACATCGTATTTCTTCAGTCCAAATTCAAGATTTGTAAAATATTATAATCACTCTACTCTTCCTTCCCCTCCTCCGCCTTCTCCTCCTCCTTCCTTTTTTCCTTTTCATCTTGATGCTCTTTCTTTCTCTTCTCCATCTCTTCATCTTCTTCTACACCCTCTTCTTCTGATCCTCGCCCTCCTTCCCATTTGTCTTCCTCTATGACACCATCTTCTCCTTCTGTTTTTTCTTGACGAATTAAGCTTTAAATCGTGTCTTCAAGAATACAAAGTGACGTACAAGGGTCGAACAGTAGTTATTACGCTTCAACTTCTTTAAGCTCACATCTAATCGTTTCTAATCAGCAGCTATCTTCATGTGCGCTTTGCTTCTTCTGTTATGTCTATGACAAAGTAACTGGGATTTTTTAAAAAAAGGATTTGTGTGTCTTGCGGTTGCAACATCGGCACGTTAGCGTTACCTCTCTACGTGTCAAACAAAATGTTGCTCGATGACATTTGTCTGTATTGCAAAAATATGACAATTGCACAGTACATGTGATATAGCTTCGCTGCTCGATACAAGATTTGACGATATCGGCCCAAGTCATATTTCTCAGTATTGTGAATCTATTCGTATCACTGAAGGTCTTTTTTTTTTTTTTTTACCTTGTTATGACATTATTTTTGTTTCACGTGAAGGCGGTGCTTAAGCCTCTTTGCATGTTTTGAGTGGTTTCGAGTAACGACTTATTTGTCAACGTTTTGTAGTCGATCTTTTAAGTATCGGTGTTCCAACGCACAACATGGTGACATACCAATAAGAAATTCTCGCGCACACACAGAATTGTGTGTTGAATATTCATGTTTTGTCGGGGTGTGCCCTCAACGGTTCTAGGGTAAACTGAAAGAAAAGAGAAGGGAGGGAGAAAGAAGGGAAATATAAATGAAGAACAGCTACCTTTGATCATGATGAAGAGGAAAAGAAGAAAAAGAATAAGGTGATGGAGGAGGAAGGGGTCGGGGTGGTCGGGGGAGGGGGTGGTCGGGGGGTCGAGGAGGATAAAGAGGAGGAAAAGGATGACGACCAAGAACAAGAAGATGACTAAGAACAAGAAGAACATGCAGGATAAAAATGAGGGGAAGAAGTAGAGAGGAAGAGAGAGATGTGAAGTAGAGCTACTATACAAAGGGGTGAATTATGCAAATATGCTTTAACATGTGTAATTTTAAAATCAATAACAAAAAGAATACAAAAATTCGGCGTGGTCGAATGAGGAAGAGTAAGCATAAACGATTCGAAGATTACAAACAAAAAAGAAACGTATGAGACGAGGCTAAGACATGGGCGTTAGTAAGCAAATAATCAACGTTGGTGAAGGTGATAGTTCGTCTCATTCGTCGCATGAAACCAACAGTTGATTATTTGCTTTATATTCCACATCTGAAACCAACTATCTATACCAAAAATATCAATTTGACGTACAAAACTAACGTTTACTTCTCTACCTAACCCCGAGCCGCTGCCATGGGGAACGCGTATACGACGCGCGTTAGGACGCGTCAGTAGGAGCTACTAGTCAATTGATAGTCCGAGTTTGACGCACTTTTATTTCGCGCGTACTCAAAATATTGATGACGCGTTAGGACTGTGAGTAGTGAAGAGATTAGCGAAACCAAAAAGTACTATCACGTAGAGTGTAACGAGCTTTTCTTCTCTGGTAATCAGATGGGCAAAACTACGCTTTATCACGTGGTAACTCTTGACCAATCATATATCAACATTCTTAGTATGTGGAATATCATTCAGAATAACTTGAAGCTTGGGCGTGGTAACATTGCCCGTATGTGTTAGAAAATGAGAATACTACATCGCAAAATAACTAGTATTTGAAGCAAAAGACAGAAAGTGGAATTCTATATTTAAACTCGACCTCTAAACATAATCGCATACCAATTACTCTCCGAAGGATTAATCCTGTGTATTGGATTTAACATGGATTTGAAGCAGGACCAAGGAGAACATATATAGCAATAGATACAGTTTCAATTCAAAACACATCAAGGGCAAGCAGATTTTCTCCATGATATTTTCAACATTCCACATTTAAACTATCACTAACTTACACTTTCATCTTCTTTTCCACCCCAAATAAATATATTATCTGATTATGTTTTCGTTGTTGGTACATGAATGTATGTAGTAATTGAGATAAGTGTGTAAATGAATCTATATTAAGAAACCCTGCTTTAAGTTGCTTACCCTTCTCATCCGTTTCCTGGTTGCTATGTTGTTGTATAAAACACTTCCAGTTCAACATCGTAACTATGGTGTATCAGACTGTAATCATGTTATCGTGTTAAATCAAGTAGTTAACCCTTTGTGTGTCAGACAAAATGCTGCTCTATGGGATTTATGTGTATTAATGGTGAAGTGATTCACCAGTGGCATATTACGGTTAGATATTGCTGAATAAAGAAGCTGTCAGTTTACAGTCCGTGTGAATATAATGCAGAATTCTTATCAATATTATGATAATCTTATTAATATCAAGTGATCATTATTATATAATACGTGTAATGAGAGATTGGGGCGGGGTAACGCACGTTTTAGTTAGCTTTTACAGCGCTCAAACACAGCACCAGATTTATATATGTATTCCTACCATCAATGTCGTCGATCTAGAACATGATATCGATGTTGAAATTTGCCAATCAGCCGAATCCAAGTCTGTTCCCATCTCGACTTGCGGTATTGAAGCCCAATTTTGTTTGAAATCCGCCCCAGCGTTTTGCGGCGCGCGACTGCTTGGGAACGTGAGAAGTTACGCGCGGGCTGCGATGACCTAGCAGCGGCGATATTAGCCTCGACTTGAGGCTACAAGCTATCATTTCTTCATCTTTTAAATCACAGCTGAGGCTGGACATTAAGACCAGCCCTTGCTTCCTTATCATGAACAGATGAGGGAGGATGAAATAAGGATTGGGGATTTTGTTTATATGTCTATACTTAGTTGTGATTGATGCAGCGCATGAAAAAGAAGTAGAATATACTTAGCAGCTTTTGACCTAGGCTACGCCGGTGTTGGTAGAGTGAGGGTGGTGTAACAGAGACTGGTAACAGAAGAGAGCGGAGGGTATTCAAAGGGTTAAGGAGCACTGTGATATCAACAATAAACACTGTCTAGGCAGCCCACCATCGATGTAACGGATGAGGGGGGAGAGGGGGAGGGAGGGGGAGAAAGGAAAAGGGTGGAGAGGGGTAGAGGGGGAGGGAGTGAGGGGAGGGAGAGAGGGGGAAAGAGCGGGAGAGGGAGGTAACGAGTTAGAGGAAGGGATACAGAGAGAGAGAGAGAGAGAGAGAGAGAGAGAGAGAGAGAGGAGTGAGAGAAACAACAAAGAGAGACAATTAAACATTAACCTACGTATGCGAAGTGATTACCATTTGTGACTGAATTAATGTTTTATAAAATGTTTCCATACTGAGTACAAAAAGACAGAAATTTGATTCAGCATTATGTTAATTATTCAATTATTTCAGGCAATTTCATCATGAACGAAGCAGCTTGGAATTTTGAAATATATGTTTTACAAATTACTTCTCTCTATCATTGTCTATACTGGGATTTAAAAGAGGTGTATTCGTTCTGCATGCCTAAAACATTAAGACTAGTATCATACACGGGGATGGGTATTGCGAAGTAGTGATAAGACAGGGTTGTAAAGGCAAACGAAAAATGATCATACTTAGCTTCAAGTTTCATTTTGAAGTTTGCATTTCACAAACTTAAAGTATATACTGGTATTATGTCTCATATAGCATTTTTAAGAATTTATTTGTCTGCCATTAAAGGGATACACAACCTTTAAAGGAGCGTTCTCATAGACCCGTGCCCGCTTCTTATAGATCTACTACCGGTAATCCTGGAGAGCCGTTCGGAAATATTTCTCCGATCCAGCAAAGCGGCGAAGCACTTGACATTTGAATGTTACCACATGTATCATTTTTTTGTTTTTGGCTTTGCCATGGACCAACCCACATCAATCCTGGTTGGCCTGTCGCAATGTTTTTCCACTCCGGTAAAAGGCGAACCGCTTTTACACCAGAGTGTTATCACGTGTAGGAATTTTCCCGCTCTGCCATGGACCAACCCACAGGCGGCAAGCGGCAGACCGCTACCTTGTGGACGTATATGAAGTCCAAACCGCCTGGACATTTGAATGTATCCAGGAGTGGTGATTTTCTTGCTTTGCCGCGACGGTAAAAGCTCAGGCGGTAAGCGGCACGGCAAACCACGTCCATGGGAAAGTGCTTGAAACCATTCATCATTCATTTCAGGCAGCTTGAGCGATCGTTTAAAGTGGTAACGTGTTT
The DNA here is from genome assembly GCA_963669155.1 of Arbacia lixula. Taxonomy (NCBI): domain Eukaryota; kingdom Metazoa; phylum Echinodermata; class Echinoidea; order Arbacioida; family Arbaciidae; genus Arbacia; species Arbacia lixula. The sequence goes on along the minus strand of OZ022590.1, from coordinate 18,690,110 downwards.
TGCGATTCAATCACACTCGATTTGACACTTTCTGTCTCCATAGTATTCAAGCCCAGTTCGTGTGTGCGCGCGAACTTAATGCATTTTTGAGTAATGTGCCGCGAATTGTATAAACGCGTCAAAATGAATTCTGATGTTCTTTGAAGTGTGCTAATAAACATATAATGCTTAGTATGCACCATGTTGATGGCAAATTCAAATAAATTTCTCGATAAATGTTTATTACGACTTATCATTGCCACTATAGCCGTTATCATCAATATTGATATTACCATCGTGATTATTAGTGTCATTCTTATCACGATTAATAGTTTTATCATTTTCATTATTGTTATCATTTTTACCATTTTCGTTATTGTTATTACCATAGGTAACAGTAAAGTTGGATGCAATATTTTTACCAAAAGTGGTGACATCGTGTTCATAGTAGTTTCATATAGGTAGTATACCCCGTTTTGCAGATATTATTAAATTCTGAACCACAAAAAACAACAGTTCGATTTAAAGAAATGTGAGACTTAGCACAGGCGTAGAAGTCGCATTAAAAACAGATAAGTTTAAGTTTGCCTCTCAAGCTTATATATTTGTCCAAATGCACAAAATGAAATTCAGCGTTAAAAAACTGATCTACCAAGGGGCCCTGCATACAATAAAAAGCACAATGCACCATTTCAACATAACACAATGGAATAAATGAAAACAAGAACATAATAAAAACATTAACTAGTTCCCAAACCAATGTCTGAGATATCTAACAACTACTTTCTTGAAAAATAAAAAAAACAGACCAAAAACTTTTTCTCAGAATGGAAACTTAGATGCGATCAATAAATGATAACAATTTACATTGCCTTTTAAAAGGGAGAATTGATGTGGTATTTCTAATGCAAAGTGGGAGATTGTTCTTGATTTTCGAGCCAACATATTGAAAAGTCCTTTTCATATAGTCTTTGTTTGGCTTAATTACATATAACGGATTATCGATGGCACAAACTGAACAATGATTATCCCTATGTATCACTAATCCCATCAGACTCAGTGATTTAGATTGTGGTGTTGGAAATTATGGTATCAGTGCGAGGGTCTGCAAGTTTGAGACTATAATTTTGGGCGGCCCGACATTACATCAATTTCACATCTAATGGGCAGTATGATTCCATCAAAAATCAGGTTTTATTTCTTTTATTCTGTATGAAGTTTTTTAAGCGGTTATAAGGCTTTATTTACACGATAGAGTATTAGAAGTCTGTAATTCATAATGTGCATTTTTTCACAAATAAAACACAACTCCACAGAGCTAAATAATTGTCTGCCACAATAACCCTCTCACTACCATTGGGCCATTCACTGTGTCATAAATCACGGGTCTCTTTCTGCCTTGGTAACATTGAGTGTTAACGGTGAGAAGGATACACTAGACTATTTATGGACGGTTTCATACGCTACACGTGGATGTAGGAAGAGGAAAATAACCAAGCAGACAGCTTGATTTAGGCCTCCAAGTTCATTTTACTGCAATTACTGCCAGCACTGGGGCAAACATAACGTAAAGAAAACATATCATCTATTTCTGTGGGAAGTTCTCAGAGTAGCCGCATCTCCAAAGCGGCCGAGTGTGAAACAATAACAGCGCGAACTCGCCGCATTGTTCCCCCGGACCGGCCGCTGCCCGTCGCTCCGGAGAGCCGCGAAATTAGAACGTGCAAATACTGTTGTTTATGTGTGTGTATGTGTGTATATGTGTAAATGTATATACATACATACATACATATGTATGTAAATATGTGTGTGTATATATATATATATATATATGTGTGTGTGTGTGTGTGTGTGTGTGTGTGTGCTTTCTTATGTATTTGTGTATGTAGTTTTGTTTGTATGTATGTATGTGTGGGTGAGTTCATGTGTGTGCGTGTGCGCTTATTTTTACCCTTTTCTTTGGGGGGGGGGGGGGGGGGGGTTGTGAGTACGAGGGTGTTAACATTGTCTAAATGTGTGTGTGTGTGTGTGTGTGTGTGTGTGTGTGTGTGTGTGTACCTGTCCGTTGTTAAGTTGGATGTAAGATATGTGCGTGAGCTTTGTTTTATGTCATGGGATAATGTGGATACTGAGATGCGCTATTGTGCACACTATATTATGTATATACATTGTATATCATATGTAGGCCTATGTACTCTCCATTCATTCTCCATAATGATTCACGTGAACATTTTTCCACTGTGGGTAAAGTGCTAATAAGTGCAAACCAAGGACATTTTCGCCTCGAGGTGTCACAGTTTGATCACACATTCGCGGTTTTTTCTTCTGGTCGTGTATTTGGTCTAGATTCTCGTGTTTATTGTGCCGAAAATAACCGCATTGGTGGAGATGTGTCAGGGGTGGGGTGGGTGGGAGAGGGGTGAACATGATATTAATTATCCATATAATGTCATATCTAGTCACTTTGATTCTCTTCCCATTTTGTTTAGGAGTCATACCGTCATATCAATCTTATCAAACTAAGCCAAATTTCGACAACACTCTAATAATGTATTGAGGGTTTTGTGAAAGACATATTTCCATCAATACAAACATGTTTTTAACATGTTTACGGACGCTTGAGACACATGAGACACGCCATTCACATCGTCACTTCGTACTCTTTTAACCTGGGTATAGTTTGCTTACCCTACTAGCTGATGCCACGTCAGGCAAACACTCTGATATGCTTTCCTGTTGTTACAACGCCTCGCGTATAATCTTGATGTGATAAACATCATCGAGCGCTTAACCCTTTGTCATTCACTGTCACATTAATGTATCAGGTACCAGGGGAAAAAACAATATTCCTATTCAGAACCCTTAATTTGGCATAGAAGGTATTAAACTACCACCGTCTGTACCTCATCGGAATTACTGGAGCATGTCCTTTCTGAGATATCAAAGGGTAACTATATTAGAAAAATAAGTTCCCATTAATCTATGTAAAATTATCCACTTAAAACGAATTTCATATTCGTTTGCAGCAATAAAGTCTCATTTTGACGAAAATTTGAAAGAAAAAAAACGCACGCCTCCAGTGACGTCAGAGAAGTCAAAATGCCATAAATACCAACGGAGTGAATAAAATATTTTATTGACGCCGTTCAAACAATACATTACCAATGGGAACTCCACAGCTTGTCCGAGGTTTGTCCGAGTAGCAACAACTAAAAGATTCAAAGTGCATTCCATCCATTGAATCTGAATGACTAGATACAGGTGAATGCAATAACGCGTTACTACGTACTTACGGGGAAAGTTGTGAATACATTACGAAAATGGTCTATTGTTGACTTCCGTACAATCTATGGCATTTTGACTTCTCTGACGTCACTGGAGGGGATGGAGGAGGAGGAAGAGGGGTGGAGGAGGAGGAGGAGAAAGAGGAGGAGAAAGGGGAAGAGAAGGAGGAGAAGGAAGAGGAGGAAGAAGAGGAGGAGGAGGAAGAGGGGATGGAGGAGGAGGAAGAGGGGGTGGAGGTGGAGGAAGAGGAGGAGGACGAGGACGAGGACGAGGAGGACGAGGAAGACGAGGAGGACGAGGAGGACGAGGAGGACGAGGAGGACGAGGAGGAGGAGGAGGAAGAGGAGGAAGAGGAGCAGGAGGAGGAGGAGGAGGAGGAGAAGGAGGAGGAGGAAGGGGAAGAGGAGGAGGAGGGAGTGGGAAGGAAAATTATATGGGAGAATTGAATCTCCGAGTTATCTCGTACCAGAGAGGTGTTATGAATGGATTCAGCACGAAGTGTAATTTATTCCTACAGCAGTCGCGTGCATTGATATCACAGTGGAAAATTTTACGCATTTGGCTCTTTGATCGAGGGACATCCACCGCCAAACAAGCATGGCAAAATGTAGGATGCATTTTGAGGAATATATATTTTGTATGGGAAGGAGATTCCAAAATCACTCCATGTAATAAAGTGCATGAGCAGTAATAGTACGTCTTATAATGATACGATTCTGTGAATTTCAGATTATATTGTTGCCTCGTTTTTATGATTAAAGGATAATACTGTAGAAAACATGTCAGAGAAATGCCTCCATATCGCACATTGGGCAATCATATTTCCTTAAAAAATATCTTGTGAATCGTTTGAGTGTTTCACCTTCCATGGAAACAACCTCAATTTCGTGTACGGAGGTGTCTGAAAAAGTTACGGACCAAATTCTTTTTACAATTTTATCAAAATATTCCTTTGCTCACCCCAAAACTAATTCAGAATGTGTGTAAAAAGATCAGCTATGAACTCCCAGCGAAGGCTGAACCGTTGACATATTTCTCAAAACAGATTTTCTTTTGTTATTCAGAGGAAGCACTGCCTAATTAGAAATACTGCTAATTGTTTAAAACACCTGAATGTCTTGAATTTTCATGAGGCGGCGGTCATCATAGATCATAGTAAGTCTATCCGAGCGTTGTCCATCCATGATAGGTCCATGCTCGTGCTGAATATAATGATGTGTCATGATGATAATGATAATGATTTTCTAGCTAACTCTCACCCTGCAAACAGTAGCCCCAAACACACTCATACATACACACAAACATACACACATACGCACACACACAAACACACACACACACCCACACCCACATACACACACACATCTACGGAAATACTCTTCATATTAAGGATGGCAAAATGTGACATTTCTGAAGTACCGTTGAGATTGTTAATTACCCTAATCATGTCAACCCTCTTCAAACTACGTGTAGCAATAAAAATGTGGATACTTAAGGAATGTGGTATTCATGAAAATGTACACCGCCGCGTTGTCCTATACAGTGCATACAGACGCCATTTTGCTCGCGCTGCGGGATCCCTGACATAACTGGGGATTCTTCAGCTTTGCGCAAGATTTGCCCGACATGTCATTATGTAACTCGGCTGTGCGAACGGCTGTTTCGCCGTCATTTCAGCTTTGCTATGTCGTGTGTTTCACGTGTAGGTTTCGTGTATGCAAACGAGAGAGGGGTGAAGAAACTTTTAAAGTGAAAAAAACGGGGTTCCATACCCCCCCCCCACACACACACACACACACACTCACATCAACCCCTGCCCCATCCCACTCCGACCCAAGCCATCCTCATGAGCACGGACAGAAAGTGGAAACAAGGGCTTGATTTGAGATTGATTTAGTTTGATCTCCGCCAATATCTTTCAATATCTTTCAATATTTTTCTTCTCTATATTTAGTTGTTGCCTCTTCCTCACCAATTCCCCCGATGTTCTGGACTTGCAAAGGATAATTAAACGAAAACTTGTGCCATCTCCCTCTTTGTCTCTTCTTGATCTTCTCTCACACACTGCCCTTTCAATACTCCCACCATCCGCTTCTCGTTGTTCTTATTCCCCCCCCCCTTCCATTCCCTCCGCCCCCACCCCGCCCCCATTTATCTTCTCACCATAATATATCTTTTATCTTTCCATCTCTCATCCATTCCCACCTCCTCCGCAGACTTTGGTACTTGGGTCGGAATTAGCAGCAGTCACGATTTAAGGATTATTTCGTGGTAAGAATTCAAATTTCAACCCCTGAGAATTCTTTTTCTATTTTAGAGAGATATTGGAGAAGAAAAAAATAAAGATCAGAAACGCAAGAGCAAAACCCGAATGGGTCACAGTCGCTAGAAGTACCATGATATAATTTTTTCTTTAATATTTTCTCTTATCATGACGTTTTGAAACTTTGAAATTAATTTCCAGCTCACTTCTTCCATTCATATCGATTTTTTCCCTCTAAGGCAGTATCCGCTCCCCGCCCGACAACGGGTCGCCAAAAGATTGGTGATGGTTTAAAAAAAAAAAAAAAAGACGGAGAGGGAAAAAAACGTGGGAGGGAGCGCAAATCCTTAGCGGAGATGCGAGTGCGGTTCGGCTGGAGGTCCACACGCAACGCCCGGAGTTCGGGGTAGAACCGACGGTGGGTGCTCGGTCGGGTCGCATTGTGAGTAAATCAGGCGTGATTCGGCTCTCACTTGCTCGAGTATTAGACAAGAAATTAAGGAAGGAAAAAAACGAAGGAGGGGGAAGAAGTATATATCATAAGGTGGGAGTGAGAGGGAGAGGGGGAGAAGGGGAAAACACAGAGACACGAATCACGTAGCTCAATATCAACCGGCAAATGTTCCCGAAGGTTAATTACCACGGTGTGCGGTACACCGAGCTGAGGCTTGTATAATATATTTCTCGTTTTGCAACACTTGTTCGCTAATTCGTTGCAACCGAGCCCGCACGGTTCGTTGCTTGATGGAGAGTTGTAGCGCGCGCGGCTCGCCAGACTACGCGATCGGGCGCGTTCTACCAAGGAAGTTCCCGTGTTTTTGTTTTGTTTTTTCTCCCTCTTCCTTTCTCTTTCTGTCATGCCGTGCAACTTACTTTAGTGGGTAGATCAAGACTCGAGAGGATAGGGAAATACGAGAGAGAAGTGGGAAGGTCTACCGCTAAGAGACCCCTTTTCTCTCTCTCTCTCTCTTCCGTCTTAAAACGGGGCTTCACGAAGCGGATTGAATGGGCGCGCAGCACGCACGCGCCCGCAGGAAGGAAAACCCGTGGGGAAACGAAAATACGCAGGGCGGTGACGCGCGCATGTATGATATACGAAACGAGTCAGGGCGGTCGCACAGTGAATGATACAGAACGCATGGGAAAGTGATAGGCCTATATGCTATTTCTCTATTTCAATTAGCTCGGATTATTATTCAAGTATTTAGTAAGCTATCCTTGAGTTCTTGCTTCCCCCTTTCACTTCCCAAACTTGATTTCTTTTATCCGTCCTGAGATTATTTTCAAATTAAAGTACCATGAAAATGACCAACGACAGGCGAACGCTATCTCAATCATAACTATCATTCATATTATTGATATCAAATCAGATTACTCTCTTCCCCTTCTTCTTTTCCTTTTCTATTCTTCATCATCTCGTCTTCATTTTAGTTATGTTTATTTCATATTTCTCTCCTTTTCATTCCCCCTTTCCGTCTTAAATACTACTTGCCAAAATAGACAAGTAAGACTAAATTCAGAACCGGTTACTACTACGTTTACTGTACGTACGTTATTACTATTCAAAACCTACAGAACTATATTGCCTGAGTAAAATTGTTTGAAAGGCCGGAAAGAAGATGTATATTTCAACGCGCATATTTTAGTTTAGTTTTGAAAAAGTGTGATATATACATGAGACAGGATCATGTTGGAATGTTCGTACACACAACTTAACCGCCTGTTAGATATAGAATGGTTTCACATATAGTAAGCTCCGAGCAAATTCGAGATGTAGCGCGTGTCAAGATGAATATACCAATAGAAATGTTGCTGGTAATTTGTAGGGGAATACGCTCTCTCTACAACAGGCTTGACAAATAGGCCTGTGTATTAAGTGGTATGCTGACTATATAGGATCAGCCCAGCCCCCCCCCCCTCCCCTCCTCCACCCCCCCCCCCCACACACACACACACACCGTCCTTTTTCTCTCCTCCTCTCCCCAGCTTCTCCTCCTATATCTGCAATGACGTTTGATTAGATATTGGCAATATTTGCTGCAGCTACAACAAAATTGCACTATCCATGATTATACTCTGTAGTTTGGAGATGAAGATACAGGAGATACACAAAATAAAAAGAAGAAAGTAAATAAGAAAATGAGGAATAGGAAAGAAGAATGAGAATAGAAAGGGGAAGAAAGAGAGATAATACCAAACAAATCAATCAATTATTGTTAATCAATACTTTAGGAAAATGCTCTGAAATAAGCAAGAAATCCAATCCTTTATGCGTCAGAAAAACGATCGCCTTATGGAATTTGAGCGCATTTTTGTAGAAAATTAAAGAAATTAAACATACAGTGTATAGTGTTAACTTTCAAAATTGCAGTAAATATGTGATATCTTCTTCTTGTCCATCCTTATATCAAACAAGTTTAAACTATCTTTCAAAAACTGAAACATTTGAACTTGAACACCTACACACAACCTCTGATGCCCCGCCCTTTCTTTACATCTATCCTAACAGATGTCTCCAGAAAATCACTCTGTTATGATCCATTTTGTGATGCTACAATCGCAAGTGTTTGCTTTTCAAGTTATTTCACTTCATTTTTATTCATTTTTGTTTTGTTTGCTGGTGAATGAAAAAAAGGTCTGGATTTTTTGTTGGCTGAAGACTAGGCCTACGTGGATCGCGATCGATGCGACGAACAATCGCTATAGATTCCCTCCTCTTCAGCTAAAACGCACCTAGAATGAGGCAGGCATATTGCTTTGCAGCTCACTATACTCATATTTAACGATTCATTTAACAGGCTTCTCCACTACCCACTTATATCGATACAGAAAACGAGAGAAAAGGGGAGACAGACAGACAGAAAGAGAGAGAGAGAGGGAGAGAGGGAAAAAGTCACCTCAAGAGAAACGGGAGAGGGAGGGTGGTAAGAAGTAATGAAAGGCTTGGAAATTCTGTTCCTTGTAGATAGCTGTATAGCTGTTTATCAAGCTATAAAGCAATGCACGAAAGGTTTGTTATAATCTTTTCACATTTCTCTCTCTCTCGATCTGTCTGCCTGCTCCTTCTCTCTCACTCCCTCCCTCTCTCTCTCTCTCTCTCTCTCTCTCTCATTCTCTCTCTCTCTCTCTCATTCTCTCTCTCTATCTCTCTCTCTTTCTGTCTCTCCATCCATCTCCTACGTTCTCTCTCTTCTATCTTTTCCTTACTCGCTCTCGATCTGTTCTCAAGGATTATAATTGATTTTGTAATAAATCCTTTGAAAATGTCCTTTTCGAATTTATCGAATTTGCGATATCACAATAATGTACATAGGCTTATTATTTGAATGATAATAAATGAATGGGTTCCCCTTTTCAAATCTCTCTCATTCTCTCCCCGTCTCTCTCTCTCTCTCTCTCTCTCTCTCTCTCTCTCTCTCTCTCTCTCTCTCTCTCTCTCTCTCTCTCTTCAGTCTGCCTCTCCCTCCCTCTCTGCCACCCCTTCCCTCCTGTGCAGAATAATGCGCCTGAAAGAAGCTTAGACAGCATTGTCGTTCTATTCTTCCATCTCGCTGCAATCCCCTTTCATCTGTCATTTAAAACTTCGATGAGTGATATCTCCATTTTGCGCTTCAATGCAAACTTCATTTTCTAGCATCTTTGGAAGGTACTGGTTTGCATTCTCCGGGCGTCTTTTGATGAAAATACCCTACCAGGTAATTAGAAAAGCAAAATGAAAAAGTTCGAGTCATCCTGTTGACCTATATTCTGCGACTAACAATTATATCGTATTGAAACTGTCTTCGTGTTTGTTACACCAGGTTCGTTTGCTTGAACAAAATTTTTCTGATTGATTGTTCTCATCCAGTCTCCTTCTCTTATTCCTCCTCCGAGTTGCTTGTACTTTAATTCTTCTTTAACATCAATATCGTGTGTGTTCAACGCGCTCTCCATCTTGTTATTGTTGTGATGTGAAAAAAATTATATCATGATTGTAACCACCGCGGTCACCAGCATATCCTCACCATTATCCTTGTCATTATGACTATCGGTACTACGACCACCACCATCGTCATCACCATCATCATCGCTATCATCGCTATCAATACCATCACCATGATAATAGTTATTGCCATCATCGTCATCGTCGTAATTATCAATACCGATATCACCCCCCGTCATCAGCATCAACATCATCATCGTGATCATTTTTTTCTCATTTAGTTTGTTTCTTCTTCTTCTCCCTTTATTCAAATGTTATATGCACATCGAATCATTGTCTTCCATCATCACTGCCTATTACCATCACTAACATCGTTAGTATTACCATCACCACTACCATAATCAACATCAACATCGTTGCCATCACCATCATTATCACCACCACCTTCGCCATCCTACCACGACTATCCAACGTAATCAATACCATCATCGTCGTCGTCAACATAATTAGGACCACTGCCATCACCACAATTCTTAACATCACCATCAGCACCACTATCATCATCGTCATCATCACCATCACATCCATCGTCATCATTATCATCATCATAATTATTATCATCTGTGTCAGATTCATCCATACCAAACTAACATTGAAATAAATATATTTCATGTTCATTTGTATATAAAATTTCTGACAAACCAACGACAAATGGACATTTTGGATTCCAGGGATGTTATCTGCAAAACGACATATATTTAATTCCTCTTCTTCCCTAACTTATCCACTCACTCCAGAAATCAACACGCATTGAATTAAACACTATTTCCTTTGATATCACAATTTACAATGTCCTCCAAACCCTCTCACTGTTATCCCATCATTGTGTGCACCAAAGACATATTCACTCGCGTCGGTTGTGAAGTAAACGAAATTCAAAATAAATCCTTTTAGACATTTTAGAGGTTTTAAACAATAATGCCACACTAAAAATCGATACGTACTCCATGATTTATGCAATAAATGAATGATTATGAATCTAAAGAAAACCTTCGTAATACTAGTAGCCAGTAGAATAATTACTAGGTATATCGGCAATGGTCGGTCATATAATTATTCACTAGCATGTTACACCAGCTATAGCCACAAGAGGGCGCTCTATAAGAACTTTGGTTGGTCGTCGATATTTTATTTTTCGTCATCTCGAGTATTTACTTCGACGAAAATGCAAAGGCAATGCACATATGCACCGCTTTACTATTGCTGCATATCATGCGATAATAAATGCTGTGATATGAAGCCATTTATCTTAATTATGAAAGTCTTATAGTGATTGTTATCATACACTTCCTCCTACTCTTCCTCTTATTTGATTAAAAACGGAACGCGTTATTACTGTTTTATTTCGTTTTGAAGCGAACTGGAGATAAAAACGGATTAAATTATACCGCACAGACATAGATATTATTGCTCCTACTTTGACGATGGGGAAATACCGATTCTACAAACCGCAGTAATGTGGTTAAACATACGGCGTAGTGGTGGTAATGATCATGACGGAACCGTTTTGCCGTTTTCACTGGGTCAATATTTTCTTTAATTTCACTGATTTTATGATTTTAAGAGAATTCCTTCCTGGTAAAGTGAAATCAAACAAGGACCTAATTGGTCATGGTAGAACGACATTCTATTGATTACGTGAATTGATTTGCACTAATGCTAGTTACGTTTCATTACTATTGAATGGCGACCGCAATGTTTTCATTGTGTTGTATCGTATGGGGAGTAAATATGAACGCATTACGCTTTTAATTCTAAAAACGACACTTTTTGCGTTACAAATATTGTGTGTTTACGTGTGTGAGGGGAAAACTGGAACCTCGAGAATTTCCCAGGGTGTCATGATTTAGAAGATAAATTAATGAAATGGACGTAACGCATGTAATGTTTCTTTTTTCACCCCCTCTCTCTCTCTCTCTCTCTCTCTCTCTCTCTCTCTCTCTCTCTCTCTCTCTCTCTCTCACACTGCGTATCACATGTATACTAGTGATCGACGTTTTCCATATGGAACCCACCGCTATGCATTCTTAATGGGCTCTCGGAATCCCGCCAATGTTTAATGCATCAAGGGGGAGAGAAAATGGATGGGAAAGATAGTCGGGGAAAAATAAACAGATAGTGAAAATGAGAGAGAGAGAGAGAGAGAGAGAGAGAGAGAGAGAGAGAGAGAGAGAGAGAGAGAGAGAGAGAGAGAGAGAGAGAGATGAGGAAGGGGGGAAAGGGGAGAGAAAGAATTGGCACAACTCGCGTAGTTTGTCACCTCCGCCGAGCGGATCGACAGGTGGCCGAGCGTCCGGGAGTGGCGGGCTGGCAGGTGTATGTCGTGTCGGTGTGAGCCGCATATTCCACGCTCTCTCCTGCTCGGTTTAAACTCGCTCCAGCGAGGCGCGCGCTTAACCCCACTCCCGCGGAAAACCCTGGTTGGTACCTCCCCGCCGCACACCCAGCTTTACTCCGTTGGGATGTAAAGGGTTAATTAGGGCTGTATAATACCAGGCCTTTTAGCACATTTAGGTTCCACTCACCCCTGATAACGTGATCAATATGTGGCCGTATCTCTCGTGCAAGCAGCCCGTGTTGTTTCCAAATCCACATCATCTGCAATTACATTGGATAGAGAGGGGGAAATCAAATATTAATGTATAGTATACAAAGTCACATGTTGAGCTATGACGATTAGAGTGAATAAGGCATTTTAAAAACAGATTCGCATAATGTGTGTACCGAGATGTACACACAAGACTTAAATTGTGCTAAAACTATGTACTTAGGGAATGTGAGTATTCACATCTACCGTGTACAAGACACAGTGCCCTTTATACACGCTATATTCATATTGTCATCTTTATAGGGATAATTATCCTAAACCTATTCATTATTAATGAAGTATTCGACGGGCATTGTGTAAAAGCACAACGTGAGGATTGTTAATTTATAGACGGTACTACCAATTTATTAATTGTGATTTCCAGGATTATTACAGCAATACAAATATTATAGGTAGTAAAATACAGTGATATTATAATAAAAATAATAACCAGTGCCTGAAAATTGGCTGAGCGAAATGTCACTCATAGCATTGTTAATTGCGCCATACACACAACGATGTTACCAGCATAATATATATAATATAGACATGATGATGATGATGATGATGATGATGATGATGATGATGATGGTGATGATGGTGATGATGATGATGATAGAGATGATGATGGTGATAGTGATGGTGATAAAGGTCATATCGATGGTGATGGTAATGTTGTTGATGATGGTGATAATAATCGTGATCGTGATATCAGTGGTGATGATGGTGATAATAGTGGTGATGGTGGTGATGATGATAATGGTGTTGATGGTGATGATGATGATGATGATGATAATAGTTGTGGTCATGATGATGATGATGAAGATGGTCTTGGTGATGATGGTGGCGATGGTGTTGATGGTGATGGTGTTAATGGTGGTGGTGATGATGGTGGTGATGGTGTTGATGATGATGATGGTGTTGATGGTGGTGATAATAGTGGTGATAGTGATGATGATGATAATGGTTGTGGTGATGATGATGATGATGATGATGATGATGATAATGGTTGTGGTTATGGTGATGATGATGAAGATGGTCTTGGTGATGATGGTGGCGATGGTGTTGATGATAATGGTGTTGATGGGTCGTGATAATAGTGGTGATGGTGGTGATGATGATAATGGTTGTGGTGATGATGATGATGATGATGATGATGATGATAATAGTTGTGGTCATGATGATGATGATGAAGATGGTCTTGGTGATGATGGTGGCGATGGTGTTGATGGTGATGGTGTTAATGGTGGTGGTGATGATGGTGGTGATGGTGTTGATGATGATGGTGTTGATGGTGGTGATAATAGTGGTGATAGTGATGATGATGATAATGGTTGTGGTGGTGATGATGATGATAATGGTTGTGGTTATGGTGATGATGATGAAGATGGTCTTGGTGATGATGGTGGCGATGGTGTTGATGATAATGGTGTTAATGGTGGTGATAATAGTGGTGATGGTGGTGATGATGATAATGGTAGTGGTGATGGTGATGATGATAATGGTTGTGGTGATGGTGCATGATGATGATGAAGATGGTCGTGGTGATGATGGGGGTGATGGTATTGATGGTGGTGATAATAATGTTGATGGTTTTGATGATGGTGAGGGTTAGGTTGATGGGGATAGCAATATTGATTTTGAATTACGTAATGCACATGGTAGTAATAATCAAAGTGAAAGTAGAAATTCATGTTTACAGCGTGCAAAGAGGTACTTAAATGATAAATCAAAGTATCCCTTTAAATTCAGACTCAAATCGGACACGTTCGGGGTCACACGAGTTTGATTCTGAAAAAATAAACACAACAATAAGCAGAAAAAAGATCGATTTACATTTTCTACATTGCATGTGATTTGACATGAACTGGTTTAACTATTCTGCTAAATAAATACCGCCCCTGGTAATCACACCACAATCACACCCCTGGTACGAATCGTGCCAGCGATCACATTTTACTGCCTAAGAAATTATTCAAATGTGTCTTTTTTCACCCGTTTCTTTAGAAAACAACACACATCAAACACGCATACAGGATTCCACGGCAGATTTTAACGTATCGAGAAAACCGGGAATGAATAATAGCTGTGAACGTGAAAGAATTAAACGCGTATTCACACGCTATGGACATTCTCTTTGCTTCCTTAACATATTATTCTGCATTCATGTATTATACCTCTCCAACCTTACCCTTCTGTGGGTACACTTTCTCTCAACATTGTCAGTCCAGTAGTCATTTTTTTTTTCTCCCCCGTGCAGAATATCAATCGTTCGTCGAAAGCAAAAAGACCACCTTTTCATATCTCGGATTGTATTTTTCCCATGCAATATTGCCTTCATACAAAAACGCTGCGATGCTTTACTGAAGACCTAGAGTAGAGAAGGGAAAAAATGAAATGAAGAGAGAACGTTTTTCTTTTTCTCCATCTCCGTATGCATTTTTTTTTTCTGATAGGAGAAATTTCTTCGCCTCCTCAAATTGCCGCCTCTCCCAAACCCAAGGACTAGAGTAACAATAGGCGCGCATCCGGCGAGAAAATATTACCATTGCTCCTGCTTGCAGCACGCGGTTGATACGGCGCATACCAAGCGACCAGAAAGAGGATACTATTTTCATTTGCCCGGTCCGTTTGCTCTCCGCTATGACTCCGAAACAAGACGCGGGCGAACGGGGAAAATGCGGTAATGTGCTTTATTGAAACCCCGACTTCTTCGTCGTCCTTTTCCGCTGGGAAGTCACTTCATTTTGTTTATCATTGGTGGTTTAATTATAACATGCACTTCGCGGGGTGATATACAAGTGCTACCAGGGGCCAAAATAAAGTGAACCGCTCCGATATGAAACAAAATTTGAAATTACGATTTCATACATACAATCAGAAGAGTGCATCGTTATAAAAATGAGTGATGTCCACTGAAATGATAACAATGGCGCTGTTGATATATCCCAGTATTAATAATTATACAAAAAAAATGCGAGTTCACACAAATCGATATCAATAATGAGAAAATTACAAAGAACATGATTACATCCCCAATAACGATCGTTCATACATACGGGGTATATCATACACAGAACAGTCAAAGATATGTTCGCACATTATAATCAATAAGGTCATATCCAATTAACAGTAAAGTAGAATATGCCACTAATGAAAAAAGAGAGATACATGTACATGAAGTTTACTTTTTGTTGGAAAAAAATGATTATGCATCTGTAATTGTAATTTGCAAACGACTAAATCTATTTCGATTTTGTTCTTTACCGCCATCGCAAGAAGACAATGGAAGTATACTATCATAGTGGTACATATCAGGAACCATATTCATGAAATCTTACTAGAAATGCATGTAGCTGAATGCACTTAAGCAACTAACTAATAAGGCTTAGTAAGGTTCCATGAATATGGCCCCATTTATTTTGGATGCATACTGAAGTGACATGTGTGTGCCTTTTGCTTCTGATGATAGGCATGAGCACACATTCGCACACTGACATCTTTGGAAGTCAATTGTCAGTGAAAAGTAAAAACGGGAAACACCGTATACAAACATGAGATAAGAAATTATGTAACATTAACATTTTTCAATTTCAATTTCAAGAAAGATTTATTCACATCATACTTGGCAGCTCTGGGTGAATTAAAGTCATTGACATCGTATACGTATACAATTTAAAAAAAACATCCAGATGGTAACAATTATACAATTGAAATAACATACACTAATAAATGTAAATATGATTTTAAAAAGACAATAATGTCTACAACATGATTTAATTTTGAACTGAAAGTACTGTCAATAAAATTTGTGAATGAAGACTGCATATGTTTCCCAAAACGGGATAAGTTCCAGATCTAGATTCTCCCCTCAGCTTCTACAAGAACGCTCCTACAAGAAATGGGATAATATAACAGCTATATGTGAGAAGAAATTCATATCACTATATCACTAATCAATGTTCAACAATGATGTGTACAATACACCTCGCTGCACGACCCCAGTCGAATGGATTCCCTTTGGCTCGTGTTTTGAAGAGCTAATTGCAGTCTACGAATAACTCTCTCATTACCAATGGCATGGAAACGTGTAAAAAGCTAATAGGGTTTTCAAGGACCGGTAATGTAACGGTTAACTATTCCAGACAAAACCATTATGTACAACACGACATGAACCACAGAGTAGCAACCCGTATGGATCGTGAAAACCATATTACTGCGTAGTCTCCATCTCAGGCTCAATTCTTTCCTCAAATGAGAAGTAAAAGTTGAAGCTAAGATGGATTTATGATATTTGCCCTTATAATCATGCATGTCTCATCACGAACTTGAAAAGAAATGCTCCCACGCACAGCATTGATCTAATCAAGTCAATACGTATGAATAAATTTTCGAAATCACATTTTCAGTGTACGAGTGTGCAGGCATTATATTGTAGATAAACCGCCACAAATAAATTTGAAACATAAAAGTAAATGCAAACCCGCATGAAGTCAATTTTCACGTCCTCCATCCTAGGGTAGGGGGAGGGGTGAACCTTTTTTCCTGTACAGTATAAAGCCATGTTTTCACGCGATTTTTTTTTTTAAATTCAAGCCTTTAAAAAGTAGCATATCACCTTTAAAGTGATGAGACTCTTGAAAGTTAATTTTCACAAAAGTTCCGTTTTTGCCGAGCAGACTTACATGGCAGACCAAGTTTCACTCTGAGAGATTTCTGTGTAGCATAATGATTAAAGAGTTAGGAATTCAGAACAGAAACGATCCCACGCACTCAGAAACGCATTATTCCATTCTGTCACTTGGAGTCCAAGTCATCATCATTGTTTAGTCTAACTCAGTTATATCACTACAAGTGGCAATCAACGCTCTCAGTCCCCAGTACAAAGTAAAGTAACGCATCCTTCGTCTTGACGTCAGTAAAAGTGCCATTTCGTGGTCTAGTTGAAAACGACAATTGAGTACGTTTAAAATGCAACATTAATGGATCTTTTTGTGGCATATTTTGAGGATTTTGCTTTCTCATGGAATAGGCTATAATTTCCTACCACAAAAATTACAACTTCATACAAATTGATATGAATATAACAAATACCATCAGCCTATCTGAAAAAAGAAAAATTTACTCTCATATTTTTCAGTGTTTGTCTGTACTGCAAAAGATTGGTTGTTTGGGTTTAATTCCCATAAAGTTAATACTGGCAATTTGCACTGGAAACGAAGTAAGGAAATCATTTACCCTTAGTGATACCAAACAAGCTCTTGCGTGTGTGATTTGTACGTATTACTTACGCCAAAGAGAAAATCTAAGAGTTAAACAGTAAGTGGTAATCTTTTATTCAGGCTACTAATGAATCGAGTAGGATGAGGTAATGGATTGCTGAATACACATGGGCCTATACCTCATCTTGTGAAGAGCAACCTTCCGATTTTGCACCACGCGCAGGTTTCGAATCGTGATTTTCAACGGCGCACACTGCGCAAGCGCACATACATGTATACCCTCTCATGTCTTGCCATCAAACGAACAAACATCATCACCCTTGCGAATTCACGCAAAAAACTTGTTCGCACCAAATTCTTGCGCACCAGCACATCAGTACGACTCGCAAAATGTAATGCAGTGCGTAATCTCATTTGGACCTAATTTCAATCGGAGCTTTTTTGGCGGAGCAGAATTAAAGAATGGAGAGACACGACTGAACATTTAAACTGTGCATCTGTGCCCGCGTGCCTGTAAGTGTGTAAGTGCGAGTGAAGCTCGTTATCACAGAGGTAAATTGATTAGGACGTGTTCTTGCGGCGCTGAGTGTCGAGAGACGAGGTGGATCACGCCTCGATGGGGCGAGTTAGGGTGTAGACGACTCGCTGGGACGAATAGTGATAGCGTGGCGTGTGTATAATGTGTGTGCGTGTGCGGAGTGGATGGGGAAGGGGTCTAACTAAAACGAGTACTGTCCCTCGATCATGAATGTAGGTAGTAGGAGTGAGGGGAGAGGGGGGGGGGGGTGCAGGTTGGTGGCAGTGAGGATAATCATATTGTGTCATACAACTTATCAATTACCTCTTCTTTCTGAAGAAAATCAATCTTGGGACAATTGCTATAGTTGCCAAGGATAGGTTTATAGTTTGTTTGCTTTTCTTAATGGTTCCAATGTTAATGACAATCTTTAACATTATCCTAACCAATGCCATCGTCACAGCACCATGGGCAATATCACCATTACCACCCTCTTCACTTTTCTCTCATCATCTTCGTATTCCATTCATTTTTGTGACATTAGTGTTCTAGAACGTATATGTACGAATTGACAGGCACAATCATATAGATACTGGTTGTTTTACGAGCCAAAAAATCAACATTTTGATATGTACATGATGTAGGACTGGGCCTAGGTCTTATTTATTTTGCATTAAATGTTTTTGAAACTAAAATTCTGAAAATCGGACCCTGGGTAATCATCGAATTTTACCATGAGGAGCCTGGAATAAGAAGCTCAAGGACCGCTGTGAACTTCATACTTCATTTGTTTTTCATTTGTCTAAGTTTCATTCAGGGCTGGTCTCGAATACGTAGTTATCCTCGCCTCAGCGGGAGGGCCGCAGTGCGGGGGCAACACTCTTGAAGAATACCAACAAAAATATCATAAAAGTCGCCGTGAATTATAAGTAGTATTTTGATTTCATTTCTTCATTTCTTCCGTTCACGCTCCGCGCGCAATTAGTCACAGAGACGTACGGGTTTTCCACGGCGGACGGTACTAGCGAGCGCGGGGTGGCCTGAAAGATCATTGGCAGCATAATCAGCATTAGCGGTGAATGAGAAAGCGCTGGTGCGCGCATCGCAACGTACGCGCGCGCCGCATGTGGTCGTGTAGTCCCACCGCGTCGGTTTCTGTGTAATGTAAATTCGTTTGCGTTTGTAAGTGGTGGCGCACAAAGAGATCACATGGCACTGGAGCGAGATTATCTTCGTCCATAGGGTGTGGTCTACGGAGACCAATTTGTCAGTTGTCGAAATGCGCCACGTTACTCAATAAGCCATCACACTTTTGACAAAAAAATAAAACACGAGGAGGTTACGCCCGTAAGATATTTCATTCAGCTTATAGTTGTTG
Organism: Arbacia lixula; assembly: GCA_963669155.1. NCBI lineage: Eukaryota > Metazoa > Echinodermata > Echinoidea > Arbacioida > Arbaciidae > Arbacia > Arbacia lixula. Next base: position 18,670,897 of record OZ022590.1, on the reverse strand, counting down.
TAAATATATGAATCAATAAGAGCGTTTGTATCGGATCAATGTCTCATCTCGCATTGAAAACTTTCAAGAAACAATTTGTTTGAACTATCTGTATCTCATGTCATAGGCGTATCTGCATCATCATTCCATTCATGTAAGAATATAAGGAAGAAAGTATTCACATTATGTAAAAGATTTTAAGAGGCCTCTTCGTTTTCGGTCGTTGCCTTTCTGAAAACAAAATCAACCCATTGATTACTGTGTGCTCCAAATTCCAAATAACTGAGACAGAACTCGCTGGTTACTTGAAAGCACTACAACAGTGAAAAAGCAAACTACACAATAAGTGTCACGACACGTGTGTATACAGGGGAAATGCCCGACATGGAAATGCACTATGATTTTTGTATATTCTAATTTCTGAAAAATTGCATATCAATGGCAGCACAAATCCATTACTCCAAAGAGTAGTATGTGTTCCGAGCCAATGATGTGCAATTTGATTACACATAATGTTAAGACTTTTAAAAAGCTGTTAATCGTAAAAAGAAAATGGTCATAAAAGACAAATGGCTCCCGCCTACATCGTTATGTTTCTTCAAAATAATATCTTGAGTAAGGACGATACATTTGTCGACAATACTGAATGTCTTTGGTGTGTATTTGGACACGATATGCACCCGATATAATTCATTACATCGTTTATAACAGAAGAAGAGCACAATGCGCTATGGCGATGAAAAAAAGCAATAAAAAACATATAGAAAATATAGGGAAAAACATTCATATATAACATTATATGTCATATATATAAAATCTACATATAAATACACATATGTATACATAAATTATTTCAGTATAATCATATTTCTTGGTCGCTTTGGAGAGAGAACTTTCAAGCCCTGAACGTGTTCCACTAGCATGCACCCTTTCGTCAAATACCCTGGGCGGGGCTTGGACGGATTATCTTAAAATCCAACACGACTTTTTCTTTCCCACGCAACGAGGCTAAGATGAAAGTTAAGTTTGCACAGCAGGTCGTTAAACACAGCTCCGCATAATGTTGAGCCTTCTTTCCTTCTTCCTTTTTTAGAGGGGATGGTTTCGGCGTCAAACTCTTAGCAAACAAGACTTTGTTCAGCCGAAGTTAAAACAATCGTTGCTAATAAGCGTCTCATTGTATTGGAGAGTGACCATGCGCCACCTAGGAGCTGGAAAGTGGGCAGAAGTATTTTAAGCCAAAGAACACGCGCTGCATTCTACCTCTACAGGTGCTGAGAGGGGACTTTCTTTTGTGAAAGGTCGTGTTCGGTGTGCTCGACTTACAACGAGCTCCCCCACCCCACCCCGCCCCCTCCCGATCCCGAGTCAGATCCGCGTTCCTTATGTCCAGTACATCTCGCATCTTGTACTTCATTCTTTTCAACGCATTGGGACATGTTTTAATCACTAAGAATTATGCGTTACATAAGACTAGCTAATTATCATTATGTTCCCTTTCTTACGTCTGATAAGTTGTAAATTGTAAAATTGGCAAAGTGTGTGTGTGTGTGTGTGTGTGTGTGTATGTGTGTGTGAGGGTGACATACCGTTGACCTATGGTCCATTCTTTTTTTTTTTCTTTTTTTTTTTTGGGGGGGGGGGGGGTGGGCGCGATTTCCGCACTACCTCTGCGAGCAATATTCCACGCCCACAAAGGAACGGGATGTAAATCACACTGGCTTGTAAAGAGGGGGATACCATTGAAGGCTTTACTCGTAAGTCGTGGCCTTGAAAACTGTGGCCAGCTTAGACCGCAATGCCCTAAAACAATGGCAGGCATAATCCTCTCCATGAGATGCATGCCTCGGCAGGGAGCGAATGCTTGGGAAGTTTGAGAGAGCTAACGAGTCATCTTTTGGAACCACTCCATTGACTGGACGTATTCGGTTCCTGTATTTCACGGAATTCCACAACGAAATCCTGAAAATAAATAATCATGAGGTGATCATTTACACACAAGTATGATCACAATGCTAGTATGTATTGATATATCTGTTTAAAACAGTATACGTTATATGTTATCACAGGTATTTCAAGAACGATTGATAAATGCTTACAACAGTATGCATATTATGATCAATACGATATTGAATTACTTTACATCTCAATATGAGATACAGGAGAGAAGCATGTGTTCTGGTGCATATAGAGAATCTGTATCTAGAGAATTTCTTGAAATATATAAAATAAAAAATGTTTCTGGTCCTGTTATTTGATACTATTTTCTATCAAGTAACCTAAAAATAAAACACACGAAGTAAATAGGCCTATTGTTTACAATACACAATCATGTAGCTGGATTCAGTGAGTACGTTTGTGTGTATCGGGAATCGGAAAGAAAGCATTTTCACCCAGTTTCGAACTAGATTTAAATCTAGATGCTTTTTGTGAACAATAAACGAGATGGGGGAAATATTTATATATTTTTTTACACTTTTTAGAATATTGATGCTAATTTTTTAAATTTATTTTTATACACTTATTTTTCCTTCTTAATTTTTGGATTTCCTGAAACTTTGTGGAATCATTTCACATCCTGAAAATTTCCTTGACAAGAAATGGAATGGAAACACTGCTCAAAGCAAAGGTCATCTCTTGTAAGTTAATGAACCCTCTTGACTTTCTTGGAAGAAAGAAAATGCAAGGTTGAAATCAGATTCAAGGGACATATTGACTGAGAAATGTGTGACTTCATACCGCCACGTCGTGTTTCACCACGGACATGCCTGAACGTTGATTACCATCACTACCATGCCTACATTTCTCCTTCCTCCTTAACATGTAACGTTGAAGTAACTATAATCCATTATACTTTAAATAATTTACTAGTTCAATAAGTCCGGGTACTCGTCACCATTTTAGACCGCAGTCTTATTTAAAACCAGCCCATTAAACTAATTAACCAGCCAATCTACCAAGGATATAACAACCCAGCAACCAGCTATCAGCCAATCGACTGATCAACCAACCATCTCAACATCAATCAAGACATCAAACAACCCAATTAACCAGCCATCCTCCAGACACGCACATGATCCAAATTAATCAAAATGCAGACCAATCCAAACAACATATTAAGAACTTACCACAGAAATTGACCAGCTACCTGATCAAAGTTTCAAACATCTAAACACACGGAATAAAAAAAACATCCAGCTGGTTATTCCATCGACCAATAAGCTAACCAATTAATCAATTACATGAACAGACATCCAACCCAAATATCCAACTAACCAACCAACTGATTCATTACTCAAATGAAACACGTTTAAATACCAATTAACCATCCTGACCATTTCATTTACCAACTGATTAATCAGCGGAATATCCCAATTGACTAAAAAGATTACCAACCAATCAATCAAGAATTCATGATCTATGAAGCTAACCATCTTATTAAGCACGTGACCAATTACCCAGCAAATCAAATAGTTAAGCAAGCACTCTTGACGCGCTAGTCAGCCAACCAGTCAAGTAGTCCACCAATCAATATTCAAGACATTATCCAATCACCCAATCATCAAAAAGCTTACCACTTTTACCAAGCCACCAGACTCATACTAAGCCCGAACTCAGATAATTAAACAACCAATTGAACGAAATGGTCAGTTAACCGGTGTAATAATCAATCAAGTAATTTAGCTACCCCTAATCAAGCGAATCGCTAACTGATAACCATCTTACCCGACGAACAAGCCAACCCACCATTCAATATTAATAGCGATTAATCATGCGTGCATCCATCTATACATTGATTCATTCATCAATCTGTCGATCGGTCTAAGAAACCAATCATTGCAATGGAGTCAATCATACAACCACGTCTAATAGCTGAACTTTCTATCTATCTATACATTGATTAATTCATCAACCTGTCGATCCGTCTAACAAACCAATCATACAGTGGCGCCAATCATTCAGCAACGTCCAACTAACTCTCTATCTATCCATCTTTCTATCTATCTATCTATCTATCTATCTATCTATCTATCTATCTATCTATCTATCTATCTATCTATCTATCTACCTATCTATCTATATACACCGATTCGTTTATCAATCAGTCGATTGGTCTAACGGATCAACACAGTATTCATAGCCAGTCTATTCACTTAACCAATTAATCCAAGTTCCAACCAGCCTCAAATCCGCGTTCCGTATCTCTTGCAGATGACTAGTGTGCCTAAAACGCGCGGGAGATGGGGGTGTCTTGCGCGGGACAAGATACCTCTCATCGTCTTCAAGAGCCACGACTCCTAGAAGACAAGACATCAGAGCCGGTCGTATTCGTGTCATGGAAACACGTACATGGCTGGCTGTTTAAATGCCTTCCGATACAGGTTGAAACCACTCCTTGACTATTTTGCCATACCTTGTTACAAAGTATGTGAAAAGTGGGATTGTTCCAATGACTTCCATTATAGGTCAAATTACTCCTCGAAAAAATGGTCATGCCTTGTTAAAAGGCATTGTGATGACTTTGATACGTTGGATTGTTTCAGTGGCTTCTTATAGAGATCGAATCAAACCTTAAACATGTGCGATACCTTGAAACAGAGCATGTGATGGCTTCAAAACACGGATATCTGTCATAACGATAGAACAATACCATGAATACCATACTGCTGCTAACTACTCATACTTGGTATGCCGAACCTTGAATTTCAAACTGTTTAAATGACATTTCCAAGCCAATGACCCAGTCTTGGGTCCTATCGACTGCGCCATCATTCAAAATCAAGTCCCATACGCTAAACTACTGTTATAAGATTATCGCTTTTAATTTGACAGCGTCTTGCATCCTTAAATTAGTAAGATTACGTAATCTCTGGTTGTGTTTTCATTAACCCCATCAGTCGTATAGGCAACCATATGTGTTGTAATTACCACGAGACTCTTATTGGTTGTTACTGAGATGGTTAAGCTGTGATGCCAGCATATCAATTCTGAACATCCAATGGAGACGTGGAAAGCACAAGAGTGACAAATGTGGAAGGACCGTAATTAGGTTGGTGTTCGGACACAGATTTTACCATCCTTTGCGAGCGATTTTCTCCTTTTATTTTACCAGGCAAATTGGCGTATTCTTCTCTGTTTGTCTACATGACTTTAAATGATTTACTGATTTGCTACGCAGACTTGCTACCAAGCTCAACATGACTTGATGTAAATCGGTGCGCATGTCCCGTAGGCTAATATTTCATGTGTCGCGTACTGCTTCCGAAGTTTATTACAGGAAATAACAGTTAATTTCTTTATGTGTGCGTGATTTATTTAAGCACTCAGTACTTACTTGACGTTTCAGGCTTTACGGTATGTTCCAACGGAAGTTCGCACGGTACCAGGTTTTTCAAGGTCGGTTAGGGTGGACGTTTAAGTCGGTGTCAGATTCTATTCCTACGTTAAGATCCATTACTCTCCTCCTCATTGAACAACACACTATTCCTTACAGGTATTGGTAAGTCCGGCCAAAAATCACTGCTCTCCAAGTGAACAGTGCTAGCTTAGAGGAGAAAAAGAGAGGCAAAACTCCCCAGAACCTCTCCATACGGAACACTACAGCAACTTTAGCCAAACCTCTGCCTAACTTCACCGCTATATGCAATTCATTTTTACCCTAACACGACTCCCCGGTATTGTATTTGAGTTGTATAGCGAGAGAATGGGCTGCTTTTCAATATTTAAAAACAATATAATTCGAAGTCCCAAGGATAGCCTAGCCTCCATTCTTTTCTTTGCCCGTGTATTGTGTTTCGTATAGATTTTCACTCTCTTTACAAAGGACGTGAATGGATTGTATACAAGCCCCAATTCTGTTCGCACAATGCTTGTATATCCACTTCTCTCTGCCCCTCTAAACATTGCAAAAAATATTTTCAATGGGCCGACGATGGAAATAGAGAGGGAGAGAGAGAGTGGGAGGGAGAGGCTGAAAGAGCGATGTATACATATAGAGAGAGAGTGGGAGAGAGGGGGAAAGGGAGAGTGAGAGGAAGAGAGTTGAATGAAAGGAAAGAATAGGTACAATAGGTTTAGTTCACCGGCAGCATACCGAAGGCTTTTATCCTTTTTTAATTTCAAAACAGCTGTCATCTACTGACTAAACATGTTTCAACTGTAAATTTCTTTTCTTGCTCGCGTTTGAAAAGCAGCGCCCACCAGAGACACCAAATCTCCTCCCGTCAGGTGCATATTTCTCTCCTCTCTCCACTTTCACCTTCTTCGGTAATGGAGGACCTAGAAGAAAGTGAGCGCCAGAAAGAAAGGAGGTGCCGTGAGATGGAGAGAGGGAGAGAGACAGCGAGAGGGGAGAGAGGAGGGAGTCTATTTTCCCTTTTCATCCATCTCGTTTGCCTCTCCGTGGCTCCGAACCAATCTCCGTACCCACTTTTCCATATTGCATTTGAAGGGTTCCCTCAGCGCGTTGCCTTGGCGACAGAGGGGGAGAGTATCACTAATTCGCGCCAAATTAGATTTGCTGACACAATAGAGCTATTGTGTCCAGATTTGTGCCTTCACTTTCGCATTTCCACCTCTCTCCCTCTCTCTCTGGATCTCCCTCTCTCTTTCTCTCTCTGTCTCTGTCCCTCTCCCGCTCTTCCCATCCCATCTAGCCTTGTCTGACTCATTCGTTCCTTTCATCCTATCCCTGTCCTGCTTTTCAAATAAAGGGCGAAACATCCCTGGTTCGTGCATTATCTCTGTTGGATCTTCCCAACATCTGCGAGGTTGCTATTTTCAAAACTAAGTCCTTTCTTGCTCGCAACTGGTCTTCATAGGATTTTAAAGACGAATAGGCATAAGCCTGCCTCATTCTCTCGTATACACATTTCGCATTTTCTAACTCTACCGTTATACATCTAAAATAATTTCCGTGTGATTTCTGTTTTTTTTTTCCCTTTCAAACCTGCATTTTCGTAGTGTTTAGTCCCTGCTTTTGCCGACAGCCTCTGTATCTTACCTTATCCTATTGAAGCCCTTTTCCTATAAGTTCACATCAATCGCGAATGAAAATGACTTGTTTGCACAAATATCATGAACACCAATCACTCATGCACGTAAAACAGAGGCACTGTTTCAATGTAAGTAGGAAGGGGGGGGAGTGTAAGGAGCCAAGGGGGCAGGAACAACACCCTCACATCAGCTCTGGTTTTGACTGCATATCGGTGCCTCCATCTTTGCTTATAGCAAACAAACCCTATCGATGAGTACAAACTGAATATGAACCGACAAACCCCTGTTAACTCTTTATTCGCTAATGAGGCATTTTGTACAAGCAAGACACACCACTGCCATAAAGCAGCAGGTGCTCTGATGCACAAATGGTTAACAAGTCCCCCCCTCACCCTTCCCTCCATGTTCGCATGGCTCTGACATCACCCCATATACGAACGGATACACGCAGCAGAGATGACGAAGGTAGGAGGGCGGAGACACCTGCCCGAAACACGAAAACGATGCTAGGTGTCGCGTGGATAAAAAGCAACCACAGATTAGACTTCTAATGGAACGGTAATCAGATGATTGAGTGATAGTCTCCACGTTTGGGAGAGAACGAGTCCTCTGTTGACACGTTATAATATTACACACACACACACACACACACACACACACACACACCACATCGACACTAACATGCGTATGTGTTATATATATATATATATATAGAAAGAGAGAGAGAGAGAGAGAGAGAGAGAGAGAGAGAGAGAGAGAGAGAGAGGGTGGGTGGGAGGGGGGTGAATAGAAAGCGATTCCGTTGTTTTCATGTTTTAACATACCCACCACGCACGCACATACGCACACGCACATATACACATATACTTTCTAGACAAAAAATGTGCCCCCCCCACACACACACATACGTTACACATACATGTCTATAACATATCATGATATTACATTAATGTGATCTTGTTTCCTTTTCTGATGGTTTGTTTGTCCATCGACGCCATATTTCATCATGAAGCGTTAGTGATAGGGGATTAATCCATCACGGAAGGCACCATCCGTTACATCGGTCATTATGTCCGCATCGACGAGCAAGCAGAGCTAAGCACTATCCACACCATACGCGATCACACCAGACATCAAGAAATGAATACAGTTTATTCATATGTTGTGAGAAAAATCGTATGGATAACAACAGCTTCAGTTTTGGCAGCATACAGTATATAGTCGTGCATATATGTGGAACATATAATTATATACATATGATACGATGCTCTTGTGGATTTTTATCTTTCCATTGTATTTTTTTTATCAACATGGTAGCAATAAGTAGTATTTTTGTCAAATCCTAGCGATGTTGCTAAGAACAGATTAAGAAATCATTCTATGTACAAGAAATAGTGATATTGGTAAATACATATTTCGCTATAAGCAAGGAAGGCTCATATTCCTAACGCTAAACCATGCCAGACAAACATAATCATATCAAAAGTAATTGTATGGTTAATAGGATAATGAAACAGTGAACGAGTTATTACTCATGATTGTGATAGCAATGATCCGATCAAGTAATAGTTAAAAATTACTTGTTATATTAATAGTTCTACCGTCTTCCCTCTTGGACAATAATTTCTACACACGTTATAGGATTTCCTTAAAATTTCCACTGAAATTCCTGATAGAGGTTGCTCCCCCCCCCCCCCCACCTCTCTCTCTCTCTCCCTCTCTCTCTCTCTTTCACACACACACACACACACCCTCTCTCTCTCTGTCTATATCTATCTTTCTCTCCCTCTCACTCTCTCTCTGTTTGTTTCTCTCTCTCTCTCCCCCTCTCTCTCTCTATACATATATCTTTACTTCCCTCTCACGAGCACGTACCATTTTTTCTTATAACTGATAACAAAAAAATAATTACTTTGTACAGGAAAGAAAGTTCATAAACATAACATACGACATAACATCAATCACAAATGCAATTGCGCACATCTTTGCATAATCTATGCTATGAATTCCAAATAACATGACTAACAAATAACATTTTCTTCAGTCAGGATGGATGGATGGATGGATTAATGAATGATTTGGGGTTGGATCGATTGGTTGAGTGAATTGCTGATTAACTAATATAACAAAATACAACAAGTATGACGAAAAGAATATCACAAAGAGAAATTACTCATTTTAAATCACTTTAAGATTAACTAAATCCCTTACTATATTGTTTCCAGCCCCCGCCCCCCATTCCCCCATGCACACACACACACACACACACACACACACACACACACACACACACACACACACACACACACACACACACACACACACACACACACACACACACACACACACACACACACACAAACAAACACACCTTCATCCATTCTATCCGCTCACACACAATCACCGATACATGACAATGTTTTACCACCCCACCCTCCATTCATTCTCACCCGCACCCAGCCAGAAGAACAAGACTTAATCTTGATTGTCATGGACACGCACACACATGACGAACGAGATGTAATTTTCTCGTCAGAAGTAAATTTCATCAGACATATGATCCTCGTAACAGCAGAGTAATATCGGTAGGGTTACCCTCGCTTACAATCGGACTAATGCTCGGGGACACGCGGCCAGCTTCCCCGTTAGAGAGACGCGCTGATGAGGGGTAGGTTTCACCCGTCAAAATTAAAGTGCATTGGGGATTTCGTTTGACGGGGATACACCGAGATGGAGTAAGGAGGAGTTGGGGGGGGGGGGGGGGGGGGGGGCTCGTTAAAGGCGACCGGAACGATTGTGGTGATGTTGTTTATGGATGTATTTCCAATTCTTACATTGCTATGGATAACACGAACACCTTTTGTTTTGTCTTTCTTCACATTCCACACTTTGTATGTTGTTTTTGTCTTTGTACTTAAGATGTCGTCTCATTCGTAGCATTTACTCTTATTCTCAAGTGTTATATCAGCACATCTTTACCCATCTTATCATCATATCATCATCATCATCATCATCATCATCATCATCATCATCATCATCATCATCATCACATCATCGTCATCATCATCGTCTTATCATCACATTGTTCTGTCATGTACAATGGGCCGACAGGAACAAGTATGAGTACAACACCTTGTCCAAGGGTACATGAAGGTAGTGAGCAATAATGAAGTTTGAACCCAGGACCTTTCGCATGAGGGAGGTCTCGAGAACTTTCACCGCTCGATCACGGTGCTCAAAAGAGCGATGCAATTTAAAGAGGAATGAAAGCCAGATAATACGTTAAACTGAATAAACTAAACGGATTCATACAATATACAAATTGCCAAAAACTTGAGAAAAATCTGACCTTTAATTGCTCTTGTGTACCATTCATAATCTAGAACATTGTTTTTATTCAAAACAAGATTACAAATTTAGTGATATTTAAGCACAACTAACTTTCTTATTTAAATGTTTTCCTCTAAAAATGATTCCAAGGTCTCGTGTATGGTAGTTGTTAATTGCGATCTGGAGGGTTTGAGGTTCAACCCCTACTATGACACTTAGACACCGTCAGCGAGATACTTAATCCACATAACTGCTCCCCTCCCAAGGGACTCTTTCACCAAGCTGTTCGTAAATTACGAACGACTTTACGAACGACTGATGATCGCTTCTTGTGCTAAATGCTAAATGAGTATAAGTCATAGGAGGTGAAAGGCAGCATTCGATAATGCCAGTGATCTGAACCCAGCGCTGATATCGTATTCGAGCGAGGAATATTCCCCAGGGATTGGAGATGGTGCACACGTTTGTGTGCATTTCCGATGACCAGTGCCAGAATTGAAACATCCCTTCGACTTCAGGCTGCGGACGACTGCAACTGGGACAGACCCATATGCTACTCAAACAAACTTATTTTCAGGGTTGCAGCGTCCTTTAATCTCGGTATTGAGAGATTACGAGGAGAGTGTATCTCAATGTCTGTCTCGTTAGTGCAAGTGCCAGCGGGAAGAAGCGCTAGTAATATGAGATTAGCACGCCGTGATGGGCACAATCCGTTACATCAGTCATGTTGTTACCCCCACCCTCCCAAGACCAAGCGGAATGATTGACAGGCCACCCCCCCCCCCCTCCGAACATTAAACCCCCACCCCCACCCCCGCATACATAGGCCTACACATACAATAACAAGTTAATTTTATTAATCTCTTTTATTTATATTGCATTCATATAGAACTACAGGTACATCCATCATTTCCTTCTTTAACTTGCAAAAAAGAAGTTAACTCATACAAATTAGTGCCCCCTAAGGTGCAGATTATTTTACACTTACTTGTTTCCATGAATTGCACAAATTCATAAACTAATCATTGGGACTTTAAATTGAATTCAATCTATTACACACATATGCCCCTTATGTATGTTTAATGCATAATGTTATGACAATGTTTGTTACTTTTCTGGTAAATTTCCCACTTCTTAATAGTTACTGCTCGTTTCCCATACACTCTGTATAAATACAAACGTACATTAACTTGTGTGTGTGTTTTGAAAGGTATTCGTTTTTAACTATTGTGGTAAAAATTCCGCAACAATATATTAAGGCCGTGGTTGTAGAGAATGGTAAGATACATTTCAAACATGCTTAGAGTTTGAAATTTTACATCTGTTTCATATTAGAGCACATCGTATCGCATATATTCCTACTGATCACCTGATTGGCTCACTGTTAGCACGTGACTTGAATTGTCGATGGCGTCTCTTTTTACATAGAGCACGAAAAGTTCACGAGGCGGTACAAATGCTATCTTTAAAATACATGTAAACACGATTGTAATACATGTAAACGTTACATGCATGTTGCCTAAATATTTCACAATGCAGACCATTCTATATGTAGAATCTATATAAATAGAATAAGTTAAAAAGATACAGCACTCTCTCTCTCTCTCTCTCTCTCTCTCTCTCTCTCTTTCCTTCTCCCTCTCTCACTCTCTTTCTATTTCTCTCTCTACTTTCCTAAATTAACTCAAATCCCTCATCCTCGTCTCACGCACACGTATATACAAACGTTTCAATATGTACAGACACAATACTCTTTTCTACATTTCTCTCTCTATATCACCCATCACACATACATACACACACATAGCATATGTATATACAGGTATATTCCCTTTCTCCCCCCCCCCCCCTCTCTCTCTCTTTAGCACTCAGTAACACATGTACGCATACATACACACGTACATTTATATAAACTCTTTTATTTTTGCTCTTTCTCTTTTTATTACCTATTCGCATACATATATTTGTACAAAGGAACATTTTGTCTCCATTTTTCTCCCTCTTACAGCCGGCCACAGACAGATACACACAAACACAAAAACATACTTTTTGTTCTCTCTTTCTCCCTTTCTATTACCCATCCACGCGCAGAAAACTCGCACACGTATACGCACACGCAAACGCATAAAAACTGGAGTGTCTCTGCGCGATCAAGTGGAGGTTCGCTTTACTAAATGACAAGAGAGTGTTAAATAATTTGTGTTAAAGCTCCCCCGAGCCCCCGGGCGCTCCCGGCTCTCCAGTGGCGTGTGCGCGCGCGTTATGTCGCTCTTACAACTCCCCCGTGTGTAATTTCTCTCATTGACTTGAGTGCCCAGGCATGTACTAAGTGAGGTGCCCAGCACGCTGCGAGGCGCACACGATAGACATTCTCAGGCTGGCGCTGGGGTGTTGCGGAGTGAGAATACAGACAGACAGACAGTCAGACCTACACACACACACACACACACGCGCGCGCGCGCGCAGATTACACGAATACTGCAGGCCTCTCTATACTTCTGCTTATTCTTTTTCTCCCTCTCCCTCTTCCTTTTTCTATTCCACTTCTTCTTCTTCTTCTTCTTCTTCTTCTTCTTCTTCTTCTTCTTTATTTATCATTAGCAAGAGCCACACCGCCGCACCCCTTCCACCTGCTAAGAATAAATCCATGAAGATTTTCATTATAATTTTCTTCCACCCCAGTCACCAACGTAATCAACCCCTCCACCACAAAAAACACACACCACCGACACGACTGTGCATAAACTGCTTTGAAACTTTCTACTCTAGATATGAATATAGTTGATGAACTCAGACCTCCTGAGTGAGGTAACATGCTGCTCCGTATCGTTTCTGTGTATTACAGGTGTCTAAATGCGACAGTGGCACTGAAAGAGACTATTCACCTAAGAGGTACAGTATGTGCAATGATTGGAAAGCACGACTTTCATTAATGGACTTCTACTTGAGTTTAGAATAGAGGGATGTGACGACAACGGCGACACGCTTCAGACAAGTATTCTTAAGTCGCTTAAAGCCGAGAAAAAAGGAAGCACGTAGATTAAAAAAATATCGATCAACCGCCCATCATTTTATCACAAATTGATTCTCAAAGTTTCTCATTCAGTATTTCGGATGGAACTTTAAAAAAAACTTTATCTTATGATGTGTCCTTTCGATCAATGTTTCTTCGAATTTGTTTTGTTTTTTGAATGACTTGATTATAAACGTATGTTTGTTTTATTTTTGATAGGTGCCTGTATCGGTTGCAATTGATAAAACCGTGGTAAAAAAATGCTTTTTTTAATTACTTTTTAAAAGATATATCTTGTAATTGATTAGTTGTGAATGCCCATATGATTTACCAATGTGTGGTGACGAATTGAGCACTTTGTCATTTATTCGGCCCGTCGTCCATAAAAGTCACGACAATTACATTTTCTCCTTCTCGACAGTGTATTAAAGATGGGAGAGTGTCTGCCCTATGCGGTTGCTGCTAGTGGGGTCGATAGGCACCCTTGTGGAGCGAGCGGGGAGCCTGCGATTATCCCTCCCGCTGCGCTGGCCTCGTCACCGCCCGAGAGCCGCTGGATGGGTTACAGCCCCCCGCGGTACTCTGTGATTTCCCTTGTGGGAGACAAGGATACCGGGGACGGGAGGGGAGGTCGTGGTGGTGGTGGTTAGGAGTGAGACAGACAGACAGACAGACAGACAGACAGGCAGGCAAGGTTGAGACAGAGGACGAGAGAGTGATATGTATGTTTATAATTCGAATTATATGCGGAGAGATGTAAATACAAATATGGATTAAGAAACACACATATAGAGGTTTACATGACTACGACTATGGGTGAGTGGATCAGAGAGAAATGAAGGCAGAAAAGGAGCAAAACGAATATGAATGTGTAGGCAGACATCATTTTTACAAACACACACACACACACACACATGCACGTTATAAAGAAAGTGTGTTTGCGAAAGAGAGAGAGAGAGAGAGAGAGAGAGAGAGAGAGAGAGAAAGAGACGATGGAGAGATATATGATATATTGACTAGATGTCAATGTGAAACATTTCTTGGCTTCCGTCTTCTTATAAATGTGTTCTGGCTGGATATAAAAAAAAGGATAAATTGACACCCCGTGTCGTCCAAGGAAGATATGAACTCATTACAAACAACGCTATCTTCAAAAGTGAAATACCTCAAATAGAAGTCAAACGTCCTGTTGCACATCGTTGTATTGTTAAATTGCTACACGTTTACGTAAATACATTCCTCTTTTATCACCGTTTCTATCATTTATGCATATCATATCCTCCGAAAACCCCACTTCTCTCTAAATCAGATATACTGTATATCGTTCTTACATGTAATCCATTACTTACAGTGACATTGGATTTTTGATCACTCGAAATATGATTTTACTTTAGGGATGATTATCAGACTATTCAAACATTAATGTTAAATTATTGGTTACGAGAATCATGCCTGCGAATCTTAGTTTGAAAGGAATACATTCTCATAAAGAATGTAAAAAGAAATAAGTGCAATATCATAGACAGAGACAACTCAAAAAGTAATACATTAACAGTTGATGTATGCCCTCATCATTTAGGTTGAAAGCCGGATCTTATGTATTGTTTTTAAGCGGAGTAACGTACTTTAAATTGAGTTTATGCTTTTTTATGACTTAAGATGAGGGACGGGTAGACAATGTAGCATTAAAACAATTCACATATTCTCCTGGCGCCCAATGACATATACGATTATTACTACAAACACCTAGGATTGACATCATCTACAAGAAAGAAATCATTACCCTGAGATGCTATTTTTATTATTTTATTATCAATGGGATATGATATGCATTATATTCCACCTCTGTATTCAAATCAACGATATGAATTAGCCACAGAAGAAGAAATGGAGAAGATGATGAAATAAAGCCACGTAAACTACAAAGTACTTTGCAAAGTAGAAAGTAAGTGCGTGTTGAGGCGTAAGGACAGGGGGTTACTGAAACATATACGGGCCCATCGGGAACGTGAGGAGCTGAGCCGCCAGAGCTTCAGCGGGTGAGAGAGGCGCGATGGGCGTACCCGCAGCTGCCCCGCCGAGCTTTAGAGAGGTGCAAGGAACAGGTTAATGCCAAGAGGTGCCGTGCGGTCTTGGCGTTTTGTCCTTTTGCGTCTGCGTTGTTACGATTAATAATGGAATACTGGTGAATCTGTGATAAAGAAATATTGATTGACGCAGAAATAGGCCATCCTTTTGTCTTCTTTTTTTTGCTCAGTGTGGAAGGATGGTTGGATGGAAAGTTGAAATAATGAAAAAGGGGGATCTGGGGTATAGGAGATACAATAGTCCCTTTGGAAAGAAAGAAGGAGAAAATAGAGAGAGAGAGAGAGAGAGAGAGAGAGAGAGAGAGAGAGAGACATAGACAGAAGGTGGGAGAAGGAGAGACAGAAAAATGGAGAAAGGTAGAGAATGAGAGAGAGATAAACAAAGGTCGAATAGCAGAGATGAGCATGAAATGGTATGAAATAAAAATATATACAAATCTAAAGAAAGTCAACTTTAGATAAACATACAGACATGCAAAGAGAGGAGATTGAAAAGTCAAAAAGGACAGAGAGAATAAGAGAGAGGCGGGGGCTTGGTTTACTAGATTTACTCGAGAAAATTATCCGCTCATATACCCATAGGAGCAAATAATAACAACAAGACGCTGTGTCCAAGAACGCCACTTTCTAAATTATCGCGTTGCTCAAGACCACTTGAAGATTTTGTAGCTGCTAATTAGAAAGGATGCAATTCTTTGTACCTCTTGCTCCATTGCTAATCACCTCCCATTCTAAATGTATTTCCCTCTTTATCTCACTCCTCTATCTCTCTCTCTCTCTCTCTCTGTCTCTATCTCTCTGTCTCTCTATCCCCCCCTCTCTCTCTCTCTCTCTCTCTCTCTCTCTCTCTCTCTCTCTTTCTCTCTCTAACCGCCCATGGCCGCGTTAGAATGCTTCCGCAGGCTGGGCTCATTAGTATAATGTATCGGTAATGTGATTATGAGGTAGTGGGATGTGGTAGAACGTGTCGGCATATGTTGTGCACAAGGTGGATGGAGGAAGATGAGGAGGAGCGGAGGAGCGAGATGCGGTTTCCATGACAGAGAATGGAGACGGGAAGGGGCAAGGACGAAGTTGCCAAAAGGTCTAGAAGTAGCGATGATGGTTGTGACGTCATGGGCCTGCCTGAAGAACGAAACACGCGGGGTGGGGAGGAAAAGGTTGGTCGAATGATGTGGAATGCTATATAAAGAAAGCGACATAAAACATGGTAATACAAACGTCACCCGTAGGGCGTTTCATCAACATTTTTCGTCTGACAAGCGCTCTTTCTCCGACAGTTACCATAGTAACAGTCAGAGGCTAGTGCCTCTCAGCCAATCAAAACCGATGATTTCAGCGCTGACCATTAAGTCAAAGCTGACAACGTTCATGAAACGCCCTCCAGATTAAACATAGGAAAATAGACCAAAGAAGATGAGATTAAGAAAGGGAGGATGAATGAATAGAAAAAGGAGAGAAATGCTAAAAGAAGGGAAACCATAAATGAAAATCAATAAAGATGAGTTAAAGAAGGCGGCAGAATTAAATACACGACACATCTCATGGGAGACATAGGAGAGGGAAACGAGAGGGGAAGAGATGATGTAATGCAGAAGATAGAGGGAAATAAACAGGGAGAGAACGAGAGAGAGAGAGAGGGGGGGGGGAGGGGGAGGTGAAAACCAAAATGACATACAGCGATCGAAATAGAGACATAGAGTCATTGTCCTAGAGATACAAAGGAAAAGGAAAAAGGAAAAAGGAAAGAGAAGATGAGAGAACAAGGAGAGGGCTCGGACAAACACAAGTCATGTGGAAAGAATATCATTTGGGATGATTGAAGAAAAAAGGAAAACACAAATGCCATATATAGATGCCAGTGAGGAAGCGGTTAGGATGAATCAATAATGATAATAAACGATCAAAAACTGGGTTCAGTTTAGGAAAGAGGAAATGATGCATAGATCAATAACAAAATTATCAAATTTAATTGAAGGAAAATGATGGAACAGGTATTCAATTGTCGCCCAACTGATTTCTTGCTTGGTCGATTGATTTCTGAACGAACAGATTGCGTGAGTGACTGAGTAAATCACTGACTGACGGACTGACGGACTGACGAACTGACAAACAAGCCAACATATCGATGGATGGGTACATGGATTGATGGATGGATTGATGGGTGAATTGGGGCTGGATCGATTGATTGAGTGAATGGCTGATTGACTGGTACAACAAAATACAACAATACTACAATAATACTACTACAAAAAGAAATTACTCGTTCGTAATTATTTCAAGATTAACTTAATTCGTTAATCAAAGATAATCTTTAAAATGTTAAAAATTGTTTCTAACTCTTTTTCAGCCCCGTTCCCCTTCGATCTGCGTCTCTCTTTCCGTAACTCTCACATAAATACATACATAATAAACTTCTCTCTCTCCCTCTCCCTCTCTCTCTCTCTCTCTCTCTCTCTCTCTCTCTATTTCTCTTTCCCTCTTATTCTCATTTCATGTTTTCTCTTGCACCTTATGAGTCTCACCTTTCTTCTCTCTGTCTTCATTCTTCATCTTCTAACACCAATAAATACACTTCTATCAATCTTTCAGTGCAACACTGTAAATGCAGGAGAGATTTGGAAACTAACCGTACCTGCAGTAGGAAACACGCATACTAATGTATATGACACTCGTACAAAAAGCATAGCCGCTGGCTAGATACGGTTTAATGGAATTATTCTGAATAATTATACATCTATAATAAATGACTTGGAACAATCAAATGTCCGCCTATTCCTTTAGGAGATCAATATGAAATTAGAAAACGATGACTCTATACGTATATAATGGATGTTAACTTACATTATTCAAAAGCAAGTGCTGAAAGAACATGGTTAAAAGGCTCAGAAAGCGGACAGCGGGGGGGGGGGGGGGCGGGGGGGGATGAGAGAGGGAGGAGAAGACCGAGAGGCCTCGAGAATGGGAACCGAAGACGCAAAATACGCTATGTGTGTATTTATGTTGTCATATTTCCGTTATGAATATCATATTAGTTGGCCCATGCGCGCAAGAATAATCCCCTAGTTTCCGCGCGCCTGCATGTGACCGCTGCGTGCTATCCTAATCCTCTGGCAGCAGCTTATTCATAATGCATTAAAACATGCTTTCTGTGTACCTCGCCCAGGCACAGCCGACCATTAAGGGATTATATTTCACAACAAGCGCGGCAAAAGAGGAAGAGCCAGAAACAGGGAAAGGGGGTGGATATGCGGGAGAGGGTGGGGGGGGAGGGGGAGGGAGGGAGAGGGAGGCAAGGACGGTAGTTCTCGGCGCTATAAGAAAAAGTGGAATATAGCGATGACTTTTTGCTTCAAATCGTCATGAAATGCGACTATCCGTTAGATTAGATTCACATTAGCAGGGGTATTATCAAGCGGTAAGAGCAGAGATGGAAATTGTGATTCTTATAAAGCGAGAGAAAATGTAGAAAAGGATGGATTTTAAAGATGGAAGACGAAATGAGAAGAAAAAGAAACAGGGTAAGGAAGTTAACTCAGAATCGACAGAGAATGGAATAACGGTTTGCGTATTCATGGTATTTAACGGGAGGGGGAAAAAGGGTTTGAAGAAGGGTTGCGCTTTTCACATCGACAATCGCACTCAATAATAGTAGGATTTATTTCATTTTACTTCTAAAATAAAAACCTATTTTGTCCTTAAGTTTCGTAATAAATCATTTGTTTGATTTCTCCCCATATTTGGACATTTCAGGACATGGGGAAGACGAATACGTGTACCTCTCATCATGTCATCTTTTCATCTAGGCCACTTCGGGGGCTGCTTATCTCGGAATCCAGCACGAATTATCTTATGACAACTAGTAATATATCATGTGAATCGATAAAAAAGTCATTTAAAACATCTGTTCCAAATTTGGGGAGATGTACTTTCCTGTTACAAACGCAATCTGAAGGACATGCATGGGATTGTTACACAGTAATATATGAAATGAATGAATACCTGAGAAAAAATTAATACAGTATTAGTTTCACCTCACACACACACACACACACACACACACATACACACAAACACACACACATACACACACACACACATACACACACACTTTTTTTCCATATTCTTTATTTGATTTCATTCCCATGATAAAATAAACAATTTCACTTTATGACATACAATAACAAATACATAAACGTAATATTTCTATTGATTCGATAAACACAATAAAGCATGATAAAGCATACATGTGCCATATTCCTCCTGAATATATATGCAACTTATAAATCATATTCATCTAAAATGATAATCATTACTAACTACTAATAGATATGTATAAATGATAATAAAACAATTCCATAAGAATGAAATCTTTTCTGATACCTCTTCCTCCCCCCCCCCGACCCCCCCACCCCCACACAAAACATGTAAGTCCACCCCCCCCCCTCCCTGTGTCCGGTGTAACTGCCCCCTTTCCCTCACGCGCTCAAGAAATACGGAAATGGAACTGATGCTGTCAGGCGAGCATTATGGATATTTAGGAGGGTAACCACCCAGAACAAATAAGAAAATACAAATGCTATAATTAAGTCCTCTAAATGTTCAATTCTTCCCATTTCTGTAAGTGTAACCCTAATTTACAACTTTTGATCGCTAACTTCTCTTCCCTATCTTTATAGTCCGAAATCATCTTTCAGATTTTGTTCATGGAAGGAAGCATTCTTTTTGTTCTCGAAAAATATATGATGTATTTTATGATAAGGATAATGGAATTGCACATTTTGATTCTTTGAGAATTTCCTTGGATCCCCATGAAAATTAATTTCCAGTTATTGATGTCTAATTCCTTTAAATTCAATCTAATTGTAATTTCTTGCCAAATTCTTTGAACGTGTGCACAAAACAGAAAAAGGTGTGAATACGTCTCGTCCTCCTTTTTTACAAAGGAACACAATTTATCAGTTACAAATCCAAATCTAAAGAGGTGATCTGTAGTATATAGGGCCCCATGTAATAACTTAAATTGAAATTCTCTATGCTTACAACAAATTACTGCTCTTCTCGGTCCTTATCCTTAATTTCTTCCTTATTATAGTTATATTTATTGTATCCATCTCGCACTTGTAAATTATATTCTTCCTGAAATGATTTAATGAAGTAATTGTACACTTTTCTAGATTTGAAGTTAGACAATTGACCTATTTGTCCTTCTATGTTTAATCTTATGCCAACATTATGAATATCAACTTGCATATGTTCTCCTGTTTTCCAATCATCAGGAATGGCTTTAAATAAATCAAGAATGTTGAATAATCCTTTGCTTTCAAATCCTAAAGTAAACAAATGAGAATATTGTTTGATTTCTTTTCCATTAGTTATATAATCTATTTGAATAACCCCTTTCTTCCATAGATCCTCATCAAATATTATTTTGTTTCTTATGCAAATGTGTCTATTATTGGAAAGAATGTGATTATGTTTATTTTCTTCAAAGTGTCTACATTTATCCAATTCTTGCCAGACCTTTAAAATTTCTCTATAGAAAGGTGCCAGGTTATTTAAATTCAGTTTATTCATATCGTAATCACATAAAAATGTGAACCTTCCCCCTATTGACTTACAGAAATATTCAAAGCAAATCTTCCATCTTGACAAGTTATCTCCATATATTAGCCGTTTAAGCCACATAACCCTTTGGGTTTTTATAAATGTTTCATAATTTGTCATTCTTACACCCCAAATCCGTAATCCTGATATAGAATTTTCCTTTTTATTCTGTCCTTTCCACCCCAAATTAAATCAAAGGAAATACGTTCTACTTCTTCCAGAATGAGTTTTGGAACAGTAATGAGAGAAGAGACATAATTGAATTTGGACAGAACATAACTCTTCAACAATTGAACCTTACCCATTATTGTAAGATCCCTTTGCTTCCGAGATCCTACCAGTCGTTTTATTTTGCTTAATATCTCTTTGTAATTTAAATCCTCTTTCATTTTTAGATTTCGTGTAAAATGTATCCCTAATATTTTCACTTCTTCTGTCAAATTCCCAAACAATTGCTCCCCAGGTATTTCAGATTCTTTACCCAAGCACACAAGATTTTTTTTTACCTTATTAACTTTTAAGCCACTAATCTTTTCAAAAGCTTCAAAAGTCTGTTGTACCCTTTTGATAGATTCCTCATCTTGTAAAAAGAGTGTTATGTCATCTGCATATAACACTTGCTTAATTTCATTCTGACCCAATTTAATCCCTCTAATATTCTTATCATTTCGGATGCACAATGTAAGCATTTCTATGGCCAATACAAATAAATATGGCGAGAGTGGATCTCCTTGCCTTACCTCCCTTTTGATATCAAAGTAACCAGTTGAGTGACCGTCATTCATCACGCAGCTACTTGCGTCATTACACATAGTTTTAATCCATGAGCAGAAAGTGTTCCCAAAGCCAAAAGCTTTCAAGACATGCAAAAGGAACTGATGAGAAATCGAATCAAATGCTTTCTCAAAATCAATTGCAGCTAAAAACCCTATCTCATGGCTTAAGGAGTGAAAAAACAAGTCGTCTATGAGGCGTATACTGCCTCCCCAATATTTCTGTTTTTAATATATCCCACTTGATCAAAATGTATGATTTCCCCCAGAACTTCTTTATTTCTTTTAGTTAATACTTTAGACAGAATTTTATAGTCTACATTCAAATGTGTTATTGGTCTGTAATTCTTAATACACACACACACGCACACACACACACACACACACACACACACACACACACACACACACACACACACACACACACACAGGTTAAGGATATTACTGTATCTGATACTTCATCTTTAGACTGGTTTATCATTCAAGCATGATGTAACTTGTTGCATTATGGCTCTGCAAAGAATAAGAAGCATCGATGTGACGGTAGAGTGATTTCAAAGAGGCTTCTGGTAAACTGACAGCGCTCTCCTGCATTACGCTGCAGGTTAGAGACCTTATCTAGGTTAACCCTTTTTCTTCATCTCTCTCTCTCTCTCTCTCCCTCTCTCTCCCTCTCTGTCTCTCTTTCTATCTCTCTCTCTATCTCTCTCTCCTTGTCCATCACTCCCCCCCTCCCCCCTCTCTCTCTCCCTCTCTCTTCATTTAGTTTATTTCTCTCTTTCTCTCTACCTATTTCTCTATTTCTTTCGTTCAGTCTGCCTGTCTGTCTGTCTGTCTGCATCTTTCTTTTTCTCTCCCTATTTTTCTCTCTCTCTCTGTCTCGTGTTCTCTCTCTCTTTTTGTCTCTTTCTATACTCTTTATCTCTATTGCTTTCTATGGCCAACCCCCCCTTCTTTCACCCCCCCCCCCCCTGCCCACATCTTCCAATCTCTTTCTCGTTATCTCTGCCTCTCGCCGTTTCTATCTTTCACTCTCTATCTGTCTTTCTGTCTTTCTCCCTCACTCTTTCTATCTCTCTTTCTCTCTATCTCTCTTTCTCTCTCTCTCTCTCTTCTCTCTCTCTCTCTCTCTCTCTCTCTCTCTCTCTCTCTCTCTCTCTCCCTCCCTCTCCTTTCCCCTTTTCTTCGCCCACTCGTATCTAGGCGCCCAGCCACTATTAGGCATTTACCTTGAAAAAAAATATTGTAGAAATATTGACCTTGCGTGCGACTTCAAAAGCACTAAGCCTGCGCATTGCTCTCATTTTCTCCTGTGTAATTCTCTCTCTCTCTCTCTTTCTCTCTCTCTTTCTCTCTCTCTCTCTCTCTCTCTTTATGTTTTTTTTCATCCACAACTTGTAGCCTCTGCCTCCTCCCCTTACCCTTTTATCTGCTATACCCCACCCCACCCCACCCCCTTCACGTAACTCACCCCCCCCCCCCTTCGTCTACCATGTCTTGCAAATTAGCTTTCGATCCAGCGCTCTCCTCTATGAAACCACTAACACGAATGCATACTCGTGGAAGTCATTCAGCAGCACATAGGCGTCATTAAGTATCTGCCCAAACCGTACTTCTGATTGACTGCACAAAAGAGGCATTTTCGTAAGTCTTGAATTGTATCGAAGTACAACGACCCTATTCATCTCTCAATGTTTTTCCGCTCTCATCATGTTCATAGTCCCCCTCTGAATAATGCATACAGACCCCCTCTGAAGGGTAATATAAAGTTTTAATCTGGTCTAAAGATGGCCGCCTTGTATTATAGCTTTCAGTATGTATGACCTCCGTTGAACCTCCATCAGGACATTTCGATGATTTTTAAAATTATTTTCTGGGTTCTTTCATTCCATAAATTGTAATTGCAATGTATTTTCTTGTCTAGATGTTCGCCCCAGATATCGTGGGCCAAATAGATCGAGGTACAATCTCTCTCTCGATCGATCGATCGATCGAGAATGGGACTAGCTGTGAGTGATTGCGTGTTGAAATAGCACAGAACCAAAGGCTCGTAACGTTTTCTTGTTACCATCGTTACCACATACATTCCGAATTGCGAGATGAACTTAACATAACATTACGAGGAAGCACATTTCTTCAAGCCTGAACCTAGTTTAGTAAAGTCCTTAAATCATTTGGCTTACATCTCATGTAACCCTGTGTGTGCCACGGGTGCGTTTTTTCACCAGTAATACGCACAAATCCCGTAGAGCGAGAGTTCATCTGACATGCACAGGGTTTACGTCGCAATGGACACAACTGCATGGAGGTATGTGAGTGAGACACAACACGAAAAGACACAACTATCATGACGATAATAGGGCATGACTTAGTCTGCGCTGCCATTGCTTTGCTACATATTGGTGAGAGAAGCAGTC
Organism: Arbacia lixula; assembly: GCA_963669155.1. Classification (NCBI taxonomy): domain Eukaryota; kingdom Metazoa; phylum Echinodermata; class Echinoidea; order Arbacioida; family Arbaciidae; genus Arbacia; species Arbacia lixula. The sequence goes on along the minus strand of OZ022590.1, from coordinate 18,646,695 downwards.
CTCAACACATCCTGTTTTAACTATAATCGCATCCAAACTGAGATCGATGAAGAAGAAAGGTTTTTCTCTTAGTTCATATTCTTTCCTAAATTTCTTAATTTTGCATCCATGTTGTATTCGTCTCGCCCTTAAACGTCTAACGGCAACTACACTGATAAATCAGTAGGTATACTCATGAGAGTAAGGCAGCATCTGCGGGTGGGGCTTTTCAATATCCGACGGTTGCAAATTGCTGTCACATTAGCGATCACTTGCTGCATTTCTAAGTTTAGCGTCATGCTTTTTCTCTTCTCATCCATCCGAGATGATATTTTAATCTCATCGCTGCTGTTTCGTTTCATTAAGTAGCCTCTCGCAGGCGATATGCTGAAATACAACCCGGGGTATATTACAAGGGGGAAGATATTACTCGAGAAGCGACATGAAACGGGAACTGATATTACTGTTTCCTCTTGCTTCACACGAGTCTGCAACTCCCTCTCCTTCTCTCTCCTTCTCTCTCCTTCTCTCTCTCTCTCTCTCTCTCTCTCTCTCTCTCTCTCTCCTCCTCTCTCTCTCTCTCTCTCTCTCTCTCTCTCTCTCTCTCTCATCGACTCACTTACTCTATTTATATAATTTCGCTAACTTAACTGACTACTCCATGTTTCTATCTTCTCTCCTCCTCCACCTTTTCCCTCTCTTTATCTCTCTCTCTCTCTTCATCGTGTTACTTCTCCTCTTATACATGTTATAGTTACGATAAGGTCTCTATCACATTGGCTTTCTCTGTGTTTTCACATGCTCTCTATAAACCACAAGCTTTCTCTTTCTGTATTTCTCTCTGCGTCCTCCCCTCCCCCTCTCTCCCTCTTTAGCCCCCCCCCCCCGCTCTCTCTCTCTCTCTCTCTCTCTCTCTCTCTCTCTCTCTCTCTCTATCTCTCTCTCTCACACACACACACACACACACACACTCTGCGTCTGTATGTCTCTCTTTATCACTCTCTTTCTGTCACTCTGCATTTCTCGCTCTCTCCTCCTCTCCATCCCCATCTCTTGCACGACCTCCATCTCTCACGATCTCTGCTCTCCCTCCACAAATCTTGTTCTCCTCCCCACTCGACTGGACGCGTTAAATATCAAAAGGGGGAATTTTCATCTTTATTGCGGTTGTTATGACAACCGATGCGTGTACATCCTGCCAGTAGCAGCAATGCGGAGAGAGTTTTTTCTTAATAGACGACGGAGCAGTAAATTCATTGCTTTTCGACGGCAGCTACAGGTAGCCTATTATGGATCGACGAATGATATCGTGTGGCTACACCGGAAAGGAGATATCAAGTTGGAGGAAGGCTCGGAGACTGGAGTCGAGAGGAGGAGGTGATGGATGGAAGAAGGGAATAGAGAAATGGAAAGTAGAAGAGAAGGAGGATGGGAGGAAAAGCAAAGAGGGGAAACAGAGTGGATAAATGAAAGAGGTTGAAATGCAGGAATTGAAAAGAAAAGGAAAAGAAGAGGATGAGAGGAAGAAGAGAATGGAATGAAGAAGAGGAAGGGAGTAGGAAATAAGAAACAGAGTGGATGAATGAAAAGGGTTAAAAAGGAGGATTTGAAAAGAGACGGACTGAAAAGAGGAAATATCAAGTTGGACGAAGGGTTGGTGACTGGACTCGAAAAGAGGAGGTGATGGAAGGAAGAGGAGAAGTGCGAACGGGAACGAGTGGAGAAGCGAGAAGGAGTGAGGTGGGAGAATAGAGAAGAGAAAGAAGGAAGGAATGTAGAAGGGGAGAGGGGAATTGAGGGGAAGTGAATAGGAATAGTACAGGAGAAAAGATGAGAAAGAGATAGCAAAAGAACCAAGAAGAGGAAGAGGAGGAAATCATACAGGAGGAGAGTGGAGAAGAGAAGGAGGGAAGGATATCAAAAGGGCGGGGAAGACGACGCGACGGTGGGAATGAAGGGGATGGAATGGAAGTATGGCGGAGGAAAGAGGGAAGAAGGAAAGAATCGAGTAAGAAGATAATCGAGTGAAGAAAAGGGAAGGAAGTGGGAAATAGAGAAGGAATGGACCACAGGGGAAAGAGAGGGAGATGTGAAAAGTAAATATATATAGAGAGAGAGAGGGGGGACTGACAGATACAGAAAGACAGATAGAATTAAAGGGAGAGGGAAAGATGAGTGAAATAAAAAAAAACACGAAAAAACAGAGGGTAATGAGAGAGCATGATGAAAGTAAAAAGTGAATAGTGACCAGAAAATGTGATTAAAATCTCTTATGAGATGGATATACGAGCATTCTCATGCAAAGGAAACGGTAGCGACGAGAAGAAAAAAGAAGAATAAAGAAAAAGAGGCAAAGGATTAGGATTAATAAAAGTTAGTCATATTTTGATCATAGGATACAGAGAAGCGTATAATCTTGTATTCTCAATGATAGTGTCCCAAATTTTCAAAATTCTTATGATATTCTGGTTCAGTACAATAATAGTACTGTATCACTCAGCTCATATTTGCGTTTCTGTTCATATATATCATGCGATGGCAATCACGAAGCACACTGTTCATGCATTGTGCTCGAATTTCAGTAATCATTTGATATGTTGTGATGTAGGTCAGTATAATTGCATTCAAAGTAGAATAGACACGCGCACCTGCAATCATTAGTCGCTGCACTGTATGACTATAACGTGCGGCTTCTGTCAACTCTCATGGAGATATTATTCTTCAGAACACGCAGTGTGTATCTTAATGCCGTTTCATCTTAGCAATTCTACATAATATTTCTTTGATATTTATCTAGTACAGGAATACAAACATACATACAACATACAAACACACACACACACACACACACACATACGTATAATCATACACGTACAAAGGCACATTTAATCTCAAAAGAAGTTTCTATTTAACGTGTCCATTGATACGTACCATAGTATACGCATAATGTGCAGATAATATACTAATGAACGTATGTATAACTAACCCAAGTTTGTATTTCATTTATTTTTGTTCCACCAATGTTCAAGAATATCCACACCATGTACTTAATGACACACTGTATTTGCTATAATACCCCTCATTTGGTGTATAAATAAATCACATCACATCACACCAGATGTTTACTTTGCATAGACACGTTGGGTAAGGAAGCGTTGAAAGGGGGAGAGAGGCGAAATTTACAAGTAGCTGGTTAGATATTTGCAGCGCCTAACACACAAGCGAGAAGGTGCCTAGTCGGTCGGCCGAGTCTAGCGGCCTACAAACTGGATGACGGACCGATCTACGGTAGATAGTAAAGTAGCACCGCTCTGCCGTGCACTGCGCATGCTACTCCAATTGAATGTAAACAAAGATGGCGCTCGGATGAATGTTATCTTTCCGCTGAGTGGTGGTATCATATTCTCACATGGTGTGGGGGTAGTTTTGTACAAGGATTGTGTACTAGAAAGGATATTTGGCGTCAGTTGATCGAAGATGCCTAGTGCATCTATTGAAGAGGTTGGGAGGATACATCTACCCCGAGCTTGGGAAACTCATCTTGCATGTAGTTATCACTGTGACACAGACACATGACATAATAGTAGTAATAGTAGTAGTAGTAGTAGTAGTAGTAGTAGTAGTAGTAATATAAGTACTAGTAGTAGTAGTAGTAGTAATATAAGTACTAGTAGTAGTAGTAGTAGTAGTAGTAGTAGTAGTAGTAGTAGTAGTAATATAAGTACTAGTAGTAGTAGTAGTAGTAGTAGTAGTAGTAATATAAGTACTAGTAGTAGTAGTAGTAGTAGTAATAGTAGTAGTACTAATAGTAGTAGTAATAGTAGTAGTAGTAGTAGTAGTAGAAGTAGTAGTAGTAGTAGTAGTAGTAGTAGTAATATAAGTACTAGTAGTAGTAGTAGTAGTAGTAGTAGTAGTAGTAGTAGAAGTAGTAATAGTAGTAGAAGTAGTAGTAGTAGTAGTAGTAGTAGTAGTAGTAGTAGTAGTAGTAGTAGTAGTAATAGAAGTAGTAGTAGTAGTAGTGGTAGTAGAAGTAGTAGTAGTAGTAGTAGTAGTAGTAGTAGCAACAGCAGCAGCAGTAGTAGTAGTAGTAGTAGTAGTGGTAGTAGTAGTAGTAGTAGTAGTAGTAGTAGTAGTAGTAGTAGTAGCGATAGAAGTAGTAGTAGTATCAGCATGAACTGTACTTGTACAAGGAGAAGTAATAGCAAGAAGCCGCACTGACATAGTGTAGTAGTAGTAGAAGTAATCAATACCATTCTTACTGCCGCTACACTACAGACCCGTTGTTGTTGTTGTTTTTGTTGTTGTTGTTGTTGCTGGTTGCTTTTAGGCACGTGTTTAATCACACCCGATTACGTACACACCGACGTGGTCGAATGCAGCTAACACGTTTATGACCCTGTTACGTTGCATCTTATTGCTTACTTATTGTTTCACCAAGCTGTTCGTAACTAACCAACAGCTTGGTGAAACACCCCCTGTTTTTCTCTACGCCCTCTTCGTCTAATCAGCCCTCCTGCCCCTCCCCCTTCCCCATTACGCCCCTCCCCCGACCTCATTACGCCCAGCATAACAAACTGGAGGTAAATGAAAACAAGCCGACGTACAATGTCGACTGACAAATATTTAGAGAAAATTATGCTCACGAAATCATCGTCGCTGGTCTCATGAATGAGGTTTATCATGAGATGGAACAACGCAAATAACAAACACGTTGTCCGCGAGAGTTCCTAGAAATGAGATAAACCTGGATTCCCGGGTTGGAAAAAGAGAGCGGGAAAGAGGTTGCCAAAACGCGTGAAATTCGCGGACTTCCACTTTCAACTCGGCGGCTGGCGACGCGGCACTGAGCAGTAGCTAGGGAAGGTGCGAACGGGTCTCTAGCCGGGTGGCGATCGGGTGTCGAGTCGAGGTGAGCGGCCAGGTGGACTTCGCGTCAAAACGGGCAATAATTTTTGTGCGCGCGGGAGTTCTTCTTCTCATTTTTTCGCGGGCTTTTGATCGGGTCGTGTAAGTCGCCGTTGTAGGTTTCTTATGCTTTTGTTTGTTTAAGATTTATTGTTGACCTTGACTCGCCTTAGAAGGTCTTACAAGCCTACTTGTTACGTTCATAACAACCAGATAAAAATACCCAAGTACATACCATGGTCAACAATTGTAACTGCTGTGGCACTAGTGCGAAAACAGGGTGGTACACATAACCTAAAGCCTACATACTTTCGCATTATTTACGTATGGTGTGTGTATATGTTGGTAAACGTCGGGTAGAGAGGTGTGAATTGATTGATTACATAATTGAGCGATTAATCACGATATTCAAGAATACGAACATTGATTAAGGGGGAACTTAAGATATAAAGCCATGCGCCTCTTTCAAATAAAAGGAAACATACATATTTCGCGCGATGATAAAGACTAGATCATTGACTAGATGATTAAGCTCCACTAGTAAAATCATGAAGCACTTTTGGCAGTGATTGCTTGCAATGATCATGATGCACATGATGCTGATAATGACTATGATTAAATTTCATGGTAATTGCAATGATAATAATATGTCATAATGATATAACCAATAATAATATTACAGATAGTAACAATAGCAATACTAATGACTATCATGATAATGTCGTGATAACAAGGAAAAGTGGATGAGGGAGAAGAAGAAGAAACAGAAGAAGAAGAAGAAGAAGAAGAAGAAGAAGAAGAAGAAGAAGAAGAAGAAGAAGAAGAAGAAGAAGAAGAAGAAGAAGAAGAAGAAGCAGAAGTAAATGTAGACTGACATTATGATGACAATTTGTATTATTCTATTACAATTCATTGAAAGAAATATTTCCAGAGGAATCAATAGCAGGCAAATTACAATGTGACTTACGTTGTTAAAAGAAACTACCTTTATAACGATATAAAACCTCAGGGTTTGGTAAAAGACTACGATACCCTGTCTCGAGGTCCCTTTATTAATGTGTGCATACACGATAATGTACCATGTATTACACCTATGGAAACACGTGACGTGACTAGACATAGTCATAATTTCAGTATGTCATTGTTGTTGTCAATATTGTTAATATCTAAGAAAGCAGTCGTGATTAAAACCATACTTTAATGTAGTGGTGTAGTGGTGAAGTAATGTAGTGATTTGATAAAAAGATAATCATGTCCGCGGTGATGATGACGATAACGATGATGATGATATTAATAGGTATACCCCCTTCCCTCCCCCAAAGATCAATATAATAATGTTATTTCTACAATGATTGTTTGCCCTATTGTCGGCTAATTAGTAGCCATTAGTCATAGTAACCAACTTAAGCAGACGACACGACGACAAGAACCGATTTCTCTGGCTATGCAATATCAGATTGCAATCGTAACGCGGAGAGTTGATTTGCAAGTCAAGGCAAGTGGAAACCATTGTGGTTCTCTCGTCATAATTCAACAGAATCAGTTCTCTCTCTGTGTCTGGCAAACTTATACCGCTTATGGTATCCTATTTGTCAAATTAAACCTTTTAAATCAACAGCCACTGGCTAAAATGTTGTTAGAGCTCGAGGCAGGGTGACCATTATCGTAATTAAGAAGCAGCGTTTGACAGTATCATGGTAATGATTATGGGATTGGAGAGTGTGAGTTGGATTTCAAGTGTAGCGCACGAAATACTTCACTCGCTTTTCGCTCGGATACATATTCAAGTGACATTCATCCAGTCCTCTCGACCAATTATTAGGATGATTCTTGGAGAGAAATATTGTGAGTGACATGAATTGCACTTTTCCCCGTATTGCTTGGGTCTGACGACAAGACGGTGATAGAACGGGCGGAACCGCAAATCGAATGAATTTTTTTGGGATCGAGGGGCGAATTAGTTGGTGGCGAGTGGATTAGTAGGTGTGCTTGTGCATGAGTGCCGGAATGAGTGTATTACGATTCATGCGTCTTGACTTTGATGGGCTGATTTAGTAAAGGGTGGTGATAAGGCGGTGTTGGATGGAAGAGGGTTATGGATTAACTGATCTCATTTCTTTCTCTCTATCTCTCTCTCTCTCTCTCCCTCCCTCTCTCTCTCTCTCTCTCTCTCTCTCTCTCTCTCTTTCTATCTATCTATCTCTCTCTCTCTCTCTCTCTCTCTCTTTCTATCTATCTATCTCTCTCTCTCTCTCTCTTTGTCTCTGTCTGTCGGTCTGTCTTTCTCTGTCTGTCTGTCTGTCTGTCTATCTGTCTGCCTGTCTGTATGTCTGTTTGTCTGACTGCCTCTCACTCCTTGCCATACTCGATCTCCTTCACCCTTTGCCTTAAGTTTCAACAAATACAATTAGATAATGTCCGTATGATGTGTATGATGTGTATGATGTTACGGAGAGTTACTTTAAAGCTTAGCTTACAATTGTTTTGCCCTCATGCATATTATATTAATTATGTACATTGTTGTTGTTTTTGGTCTTCTATGTAGAAATTATGACAAACTGCAAAGACCCCCCCCCCCCCAAAAAAAAAAAAATAGAATATGTAAAAAGGAAAGGAAAGGAAATATGAAGATGCCGAAAATGAGAATGATT
>OZ022590.1:18624160-18634160 GCA_963669155.1 Arbacia lixula | reverse complement strand
GTGAGTAGAAAGTCCCAAATGTCCTAATTGAGATGTATACATGCAAATTAGCCAAAGATGGCTAGCATCTGTGTGGTGACAGCTTAATTTAATGAAACAAATTCTTATCTATCATGCATGTGGACGGGAACCAATCCCACTTAATGATAAAGAGAGGCGTCCTTCCTACACGAATGCACCGAACCGCTCAAAATAACGTCAATTCTTTTTTTTTTAATAATTCGTTCCACTACACTCTTTAGGTTTTCACTCAAGGTCAACGATTTTGAGGCGTACGTGGTGTTCTGTTGGCTGTTTTTACATGTAATCCGTCGTCCGTGACTTTGGGCGTATGGTATAACGATGGCACGTGATCTTTTGGCGCCAATAGGAAGTAACCAACAGGTCGTCTGCAGAACAAGTGTGGGTACAGATCTGTGAATAAACAAAGTAGGCCTATGTAGAGAGGGGAAGGAGAGAGGGGGGAGGGGCAAGGTCAAGGGACGAGGGAGAGATTGAGGGAGAAAGAGAGAGAGGGGGGGGGGAGAGACCGAGATGAATTCAGTGAAAGGGTAAGGATAGATGAGGGCGAGGAGGGAAAGGGTAGGAGGAAGAGATGGAGAGAGTTATAGGAGGGAGAGAAAATATGGAGAGAGGAAAATGGGTGGGAAGATAAAGAGAAATATAGAAAGAGAGAGAGAGGGGAGAGAAAGAGAGAAAGAACAAAATAGAAAAAGACAATCAAAAGAGAAAAATGAGAAAGAGACGGGGTTGATGATAGAGGGGAAAGTATAATTATCAAGGAAATGGAGGAGAAGGGAGAGGAGAAGGAGAATGAGGAGGGGAAACTAGGAAGTTTTGAGCACTCGGCGACTTCCATGAAAAATCGATATCGCGGTTTGCCTGAAGATGCGGGTGCTACCTTGCTAGCGCCCCTGAGCAAAGCAAGCCAGAAACCCAGGGACGGAGGGTGGCCTGGAAGGGGCACAACATGACTTAATTATGATTAAACGACGTCAAATTGATGGAAAATAGCCCAGTTTCCAGCGCCAAGGTTACCGATTCTCGCTCGGCAAAGAGGCAACACGTGCTGGTGTATTGTGACGTCTGCGCGCGCGCCACCTTGCAAAAAGCGGGAAAATCACGCGCTAAAAATGACGAAGGGGGAAAAAGTAGTGAGGGGAGAGTATTAGAAAAGCCGGAGACAGACTCGGGTTCTGGGCCTTTTCCTGTTTCCTTCAGCTCGAACCTCAATTCATCAGTCTTGACCTCGAGATTTCAGTAGTTCTGTGAAGATGCAATATGTCGATTACTTTTTTTTTTAATGAAAAATGTGTTTTTCTGACTTTTCGAGGACAGAAGGATTGGCTTTTAATTCCAAACTTCGGAAGGGGGATGCTCGAGAAAGTCCTGGGCGCATTATGAAGCAGACACGCTTCCTCTCGTTATGTCGTTTACGAGAGGAAGGGGAAGAAATAGAATAAGAAGAAGGGTAAGAAAGAGACGGAGGGGGAGGAGCAGATTGAAACGAAAGAGGAAGGATTGGAGCGTTATTTGATGAGCATGTCGAAGCGAGTTAAATTAGTCGCCGAGATTGAATTGTTGTCCTATTGTCCAGTTTGTCGGTCCGAGTTTAATTGGGGGCTTGTTTGGTGAATTCGCGCGCTTCTGAAGTTGCACGCGCGTGTGTGCGTGTGGGGTAGGGGGATCGGGAGAGAAGGCATAGGGGAGGGGGTCGGACTTATGTTAATATTCAAATCACGTGATAGTTTTGGGTTCAGAGGGGGGGTACTCATGTTAAAAGATTGAGATAAAGGGTGATGGGGAAAACATGAAGACTGCGTGATGGATAAGTTCGATCGCTACTCCTTGCCACCAGTTCATCAACACAATAGCGTCATTGACATGACAAGGTACTTGGCTGCATCAAAGCCATTCTATTCATCGCCAATCCTTACCACAACCTCCTCCTCCCCTCCTCCTCCTTCTCTTTCTTTCTCTTCTCTTTTAATTGATTTCTGCAATCATATTCTGGCAAATCGATTCGTGGATTGACATTTTGACGAGTTTTGTTGTCATATAAATGCGCTCTTCATAACGTAGACGATGTGCTCGGTAATCCTTATCTCCCAATAGTTAACTCACGTAATATATTGATGTAACAGTTTCTATTAAAAACAAATAGGATGTCATTTAAGAAACAAAGCGATGATTTTAAAAACGTTTACATTTTTTAATTTCCCTAAAGGAGGACGAAACGCTGGTAATTAGTTAAACTGTTAAAAAGGCAAAAAAAGGGAAAAAGAATTTGTCAACCATTGTTAGAAAAATTAAACATATGATAATGTTTTTACTTTAAAAAGTCTTGAATACTGATCTTTATTCAGTTCCATTCAAAATTATGCACGATACAGCAATATCCTCCGATTATTACTGCGCAAATTAACAAACTTGAAGGATTTCGCAATAAACAAAAACATTTTTTGTAACTATAAAAGCAATAGAGACTGACACACACACACACATGCGTACCCCCCCCCTCCAAAAAAATAAGTACACCACCATCACCCACCAACATCAACATCAACATCAAAACACACACACACACACACACACACACACACACACACACACACACACACACACGCATACGAGATAATGAACAGACTAACAAACAAACTTATACTGTAATATCTGCTTTGTTAAAAGCTGGCTACATACCTTTCCCGAAATAGCAACATATTAGGCCTGCAAGTTGAGTAGATATTATCTTGAACGACAGTTAGTGTTTGTTTTCAAATTTGCGATAAACGCTATAATAAAAAATATCACATGCAAAATCACATCGTGTGGAATCACATCCAATGAATTACAAACATTTAAAAACAAATTAGAATTAATGCTTTTATGAAACATTAAACATCATATCTGAAGGGAACCTTAACTGCGTTAGTGACAATATATACAGCTTGGAGGGACTTGACTGTACAAATCAGCCAGACTACGAACTCGGTATAATTGACTTCTCGTCAGGAGAGGGAGCTATTACACATGCCAACACAGAGTTGCTCGAACCGCGCTAGATACTGTATGAGAGAACCAACCGTACGGTTACCTTAATAGGTCTACATTACATATCCAGAATTAAATAGTCACTGAATAATTACATCTGAACGACTTACTTGCAGGTGGCTTTAATTTTGGTTAACACGACGTTGTTTTGTACTTGACCTTAAAACATGCTCAAAACATTCGATGAATATTCAATAAAGAACGATAATAATTATACCTCACTAAATGTAAGAAAGCTAGACGATGTACATGTACGGTACTGATCGACAGATGGCGACACTCATTGTTCCTCACTGGGCTTGCCTCTCTGCGTTAACGTTCGCTCAAGATTTTCACTTTACCAAGGATGTTTAAGCACATGGATATCCAGCTGCCGTTTAATGAATGCAGATTCATTGTACTCCCCTTCTAGTCACAAAAGAACACTTTACAAAGATTTTCTCTTTTTTCTCCCAATAAACTGCACTAAAATATGTATCCTATCTTTATTATGTACAAAGTTCATTTGTTAAAAATACTTTTATCTGAGGGGTCCACGATTTACAAGCTTCGCTTCTCAATGGACCTCTCCATTCCTAGCTACAAAGATAATTCATGCACCTTTGTTCAGAATACTGATTTATTTATATATTCTGTTTTTAAAATTCTTATTCTTTTTGTATCGCAGGTATTGATCTGTGAATATTTTCAGTGCTCATGATGTTAATTGTGTATTTCTTTGTTGGAAATGAGAAAAAAAATAAAACTGAAACTGAAACACTCCACTAGAAGTTATACCATGACCCAATTAGGTCATGTGATACCTACTTTGAATGGAAGTAGTACAAGTGCTCTGCCCTACTTTGACTAAAGAAATTAGCATCTGACAAAACAGACTTTTCTTGTATATGGGAAAAATATGTATGGTACTTGCATTGGCATCGGCACAACACCACATTAAGTAAAATTTAATAAGCCATTTCGTAATTGCAATTGCGCATGAGCAGATTATTGCTTTTAGTAAATGACCTCAGGTCATTTCCCAAACTCACAGAGTAAAATGGGAATTTATTAGATAGTCGACCACATTTCAATCTATCATCATGCAAATATGACAATAGCTATTCAGCTCTGAGAAGGTAGTGAAAGAACATTCCACCATGTGCATCTGCTTCTATTGTTGTTCCGGGCACACTATAAAATGTCTTTACATCCGTCATCCAACACAATTTCATGAAAAACAATCCCAGTGAGCAGTCTAGTAGTATTTATTCAGTGCATTGTCCGATCATGGTGTAATTACGAAATGGTCTATATCTCGTCGCAAGATTAAGATTTCTTCTCCATGATGGGTACAATCTTCGAGTACCACTATCCCAAGTTTGGGTGATTTGTGACTTACTACCTTTTAGCAGTACTGCAGGAGCCCCAATCATAACAATTGTGGGTCTTTTTTTTTTAATAGAATGCTCGTCCCATACTTGCACTTGTCATAAACATTTCTATGACAGTACTTGTGTTTTGAAATCATACCCTCTGAAAACGTAGCCTACCCTTTGCCAATTGCAAACATACCGTGAGAGAAAGAGAGAGCGAGAGAGAGAGAGAGAGAGAGAGAGAGAGAGAGAGAGAGAGAGATAGAGGGAGAGAAAGAGAAGAAGGGAAAGAGAGAGAGAGAGGGAGAGAGAGAGAGAGAGAGAGAGAGAGGGAGAGAGAGAGAGAGAGAGAGAAAGAGAGAGAAAAAAAATAGAGGCGGAGAGAGAAAATAGAGGGAGAGAGAGAGAGAGAAAGAGAGAGAAAGAGAGAGAGAAAATAGAGGGGGAGAGAGAGAGAGAGAGAAAGAGAGAGAAAGAAAATAGAGGCGGAGAGAGAGAGAGAGAGAAAGAGAGAGAGAGAAAATAGAGGGAGAGAAAGAGAGAGAAAGAGAGAGAAAGAGAGAGAAAGAGAGAGAGAGAGAGAGAGAGAGAGAGAGAGAGAGAAAATAGAGGGAGAGAGAGAGAGAGAGAAAATAGAGGGGGGGAGAGAGAGAGAGAGAGAGAGAGAGAGAGAGAGAGAGATGGAAGAAAGGTGATGAGGAAGACATTTTTTTGTAGACGCTATTAGGCAGTAACTGTTATTGAATATTTTTAGAGTAAATACAGAAAGAAACGCAAAGAAAATACACATAATACAAAGATCATACATCAAAGGAAAGATGCAAAGGGAGAAGGGGGAGGGGAGAGAGAGAGAGAGTGAGAGAGAGAGAGAAAATAGAGGGAGAGAAAGAGAGAGAAAGAGAGAGAAAGAGAGAGAGAGAAAATAGAGGGAGAGAGAGAGAGAGAGAGAGAAAATAGGGGGGGAGAGAGAGAGAGAGAGAGAGAGAGAGAGAGAGAGAGAGAGAGAGATGGAAGAAAGGTGATGAGGAAGACATTTTTTTGTAGACGCTATTAGGCAGTAACTGTTATTGAATATTTTTAGAGTAAATACAGAAAGAAACGCAAAGAAAATACACATAATACAGAGATCATACATCAGAGGAAAGATGCAAAGGGAGAAGGGGGAGGGGAGAGAGAGAGAGAGTGAGATAGAAAAAAAATACATTCATAGAGATATACAGAGGCACAGAGAGATGGGGAGACTGACATATAGACAGAGAGAGAACAATTCCTTGCAAACCCTTTCAGGCAGTTAGTCAAAAATTGAAGTGCGCCAGCTCGCGGACTGATATTTTAACTGAAATTAACATTGCATTGTTACCCATGTTATTCCAGAACTCTCTGATATCCAAGAGCAAGTAGTAACCAATGTGCGTCGATTCCCAGCACCCCCCCCCCCCCCCTCACACCATTTCGTAAATTTCCTACACTTTTACATTTTAATAGAATGACGCATTTCATATTATCTTTCTGTGCTCATTCTTTTTCCTCTAATCATTCATTCCTGAGTGGAATTATCGATTTGACTTTTTTTTTTGGAATATGTCTATTCATTTCAAATAGTGATATAAAATAGCATGTTCTGCATGGAAATCCATATATTTACAAACTATGTTGAAAGACGACGGGAATAGATGGAGAATTGCAAGTAATAAAGAGAGTGGGAGAGTAGGGGAAGAAAAGAGGGGAGAAAGAGAAGGAGAGAGAGAGAGAGAGAGGGAGAGAGGAAGAAAGAGAAAGAGAGAGAGAGAGAATAAGTTTGAATCCGAAAATTTAGTTCTCAGCTTCACACAATTCTAAGAAAAATCAGTCGTATTACAAGCAAGTTATGTGTGTCTGACAAAACAAAACCATGAACACTGAATCTGCCTGAAATTAAGTTGGGTTCAAAAAAAGCAAAAATACGAAAAAGAAAACCATGAACACGGCATCTTAAAGGGATAGTTCAGCCTGACATTAAGTTAGTTCCAATCAAAGCAAAAATACGAAAGCAATATATTAGTCATGAAAATCCGTAAAAGGATACCAAATGTATAATCTTTTAAACTTCCAATTTTGTGACCTCACGTGTGAGGTGCCGTCCAAATGCTGCGTGCTGTATTATTCCATAAAGTACTCTTTTTCTGTTTTCGATGGAGGAATACTTTTTTGTCACAGAGGTATGTGTGTAAAATTTTGTTTTAATGACGTATCAAATGCACAGGTAATATGATGCATATCCTTTTGGAAGATTTACATTTTCAACAAAAAAATTGCGCACAACATAATTATGAGAGAGAACCTCGCACGTGACGTCACAAAATCAAACCTTTAAACAATCGTTACTTTCTTACCCTTTGACGGATTTTCATCAATCCTTCAATAATATGTTTATTTTATGTTTCTGTTTTTAGCAAAACCAACTTAAAGGGGAAGTTCACCCTGAAATTATTTTGGTTTCAATAGAAAGAGACAAATGAAAGAAACATATGAGTGAAGGTTTGACGAAAATCGGTCAAAGGAAAAGAAATTAATTTGATTTTAAAGTTTTGATTTTGTGACGTCACATGTGAGGTGCTCTTCCATATGTTGTGTACAATTTTTTTCGAAAATGTGCAATTTCTCACAAAGATGTGCATCCTTATACTTGTGCATTTGGTACATTATTAGAAATACGTTTTTACACACATACCTGTACGAAAAAAATAATTCCGTTGTCAAAAACAGAAAAAAGGCAATTTATCGACTTTTTTGTACACAACATATCGGAGAGCACCTCGCACGTGGCGTCACAAAATCAAAACTTAAAAATCAAATAACTTTCTTTTCCTTTGACCGATTTTCGTCAAACCTTCACTCACATGTTTCTTTCATTTGTCTCTTTATATTGAAACTCAAATAATTTCAGGGTGAACTTCCCCTTTAATTAGAAGGTGGAATATGCCTTTTACACTGAATCTTACTTATCAACTTCGTGGGCAAGTCCATTTAATCCGCAGTCATGTACTCTACTTATGTAAAGATGTGCATATGTGTCTGTTTATAAAATGACAAAAACTAATATTTCATAGTTGTTATTATTTGGGTGTCTTTTTATGTCAAACCTCTTTAAAGGGAAAGGCCATCCTCAAGTTTAGTTGTTTTAATAAAAGCGGAAACATGAAAGAAACAAATGAGTAAAGGTTTGACAAAAACCTATCAAAGGATAAGAAAGTAATGAATGTTCACATTCTTAATTTACCAGCAGCTTGCATTTGACGTCAGAAAAATAAGAACTTGACAAAAAATCATAACTTTCGTATATCCGTTGACGGATTTTCGTCAAACCATCATTGATATGCTGTTTTCACTTTTCAGCTATAATAAAAACCAATTTAACGCCAGGATGGACTCTCCCTTTAATATTCAGACCTTACTCTCTGACCTCGTGTTAGCGAGTCGCTGCCCTTGATATCGCCGTAGGCTATGCCCAGGTCTCGTACTAATAATCTTTACCTGGTGCTCACCTAAAAGAGGAATAAATTGTTCTAGCATAATGAAGACAAATGCTTAAATTTTTTAATGCAATTTAATAACCATACATATTTCACGTTGCTTCTCTTGCCTTGCTCACCAAACTATTCTCTGAATGTGCCTCTCCTTTTCAGGTATTCAGATTATTACATTAATTCCAAATACTAGCATACATTATATTCCAATGTATAATACACCAGAAAAATGGCGACACGTTCTGAAATATCCGACTGTATTTTTTCGCCCGGAAATTAAGCCTGGTGGAGCGAAATTGTCAGCAGCACGATGAACAATAGTCCCATTAATAATGATTTGTGTACCGAACGCGGAACCACACAATAGTGCCTTTTGTGGGGCATTTTTTCCACGTCAGTACAATTCTATGGAAGCTAGAGAATACCTTGATTAAATGTCATGGAAAAAAAGTGAGCTCAATAGCACAATGGCAACAAGAGAGAGCATACATACATCGTCATTTCTTTCCTATACTCTCCATTTCTGCTTACAGGCATCCGTAGATGAGAAAGGAATATGAAAGTGACGAAACCTGGGGGAAATGTCTCTGCTTTTTGTAAAATTGATATGAAAGCTTATGGAAACTGCACGTTTAAAAGATACGACTCATTACTAATCTATCTAAGTACTGTACGTGTCATACTTTATAAGCGTCTAAGATTAAGTCTGTATTCGCCAAGAAAAAAACCCGTTATATAATGGGATTTGCATAGATCCCTCGTTGACTTTTATATACAATTACCAGCAAAATTATTCAACCCTGTGCATTTTGGACATTCTGGCAAAATGAGGATACATTGCAGCTGCAGATTATTACTAAATCATACAAGTATTGAACAGATAGCTTATTACCAATAGATACCAGTTCAATAGTCTTTGGTTTGTTTAAAAGTCATAATTTTACTGTGATTATTCATGCCACACGAGATGTAATCCAGGCAGCACAGTGATGGTCGCTTTCAGACCTTTCTGTGGTCATTGAAGCGTAACTCAAAATGCTTCGCTGATCATGGTTTGTTAAAGTCATTGCTTTGATAGATGACATATTATGCCTTACTTTGATATATGATTCTTAATATCTAAATTCATATTTTTCATTTTACCAAACATTTTACCTGAGTGAATTTTTGGTGAGAGCTGCTTCCATTAAGTTTGTACAGAGGTTGCCCACGAGATTACTAATTCAAATTTTAATCCGTGTCAAGGTGATTTAAACCAGTGGAAGTACTAACAAAATATATATATGAAATGATGGGATATTATTTCAACTTTCATAAAAAGGAACAAAAAAAGCCATGATCACCAGCGTATTACGAGTCATGCTTCACTGATCATAGGAAGGTCTGAAAATGGCCATTATTGTGCTCACTAGACCATATCTCTTCGTACTTGAATGATCAGTTTCTAACTATAAGAAAATCAAAGACTATTGATCTGGTATTTAATCGTAATAAACCATCTGTTCACCGCTTGCATGATTTGGTGATAGTCTGCAGTTGTAATGTTAGTCTTTTTGCCAGAATGTCCAAAATTATGCGATAGTGGTTAAATAGTTTTGCTGGCAACTGTATGATATCCATGATGCTGAAAGGGTTAATATACAGTTTTCTGTTGACGATTCGAGTGTGGGAGGGTCTTCAGTTTGTGGATGGACGTGGACCTTGTGACTTGGAATTTATTTCAAATGTCAATTTGTTAGAGAGGAACATTGTTTAACTTTGCCATTAACGATTGCTAGTAAGGAGGGCGCTCACTTTAACCTATCTCTATACATATGACAATACTTATAATGTTTAGCTATAGATTTACAATTTGCCTCATCTTCATTGATATCATCACCACCATCCTCACTCAATCCTCGTTTATCATTATAGCAAATTAGAGGATTATTATCGCCTGCAGAATATTACCATTGTCATCGTTATCATTATCACAACAACTACTATTAACACTACTATCACTTTCATCATCATCATCATCATCCTCCTCATCATCATCATCATCATCATCATCATCCTCATCATCATCATCATCATCATCATCATCAT
>OZ022590.1:18604160-18621660 GCA_963669155.1 Arbacia lixula | reverse complement strand
ATGGATAGATGAATGGAGAGATGGATTGAGGGATAGATGGATGGATGGATGGATGGATAGATGAATGGATAGACGGATGGATGGAGGGAGGGATAGATAGATGGTGGATGGATAGATGGATAGATGGATGGATAGATGGATGGATGGATGGATAGATGGATGGATGGATGGATAGATGGATGGATGGGTGGATGGATGGATAGATGGGTGGATGGGTGGATGAATGGATGGATGGATGGATAAATGGATGGATGAATGGATGGATGGATGGATGGATGGGTGGATGGGTGGATGAATGGATGGATGGATGGATAAATGGATGGATAAATGGATGGATGAATGGATGGATGGATGGATGGATGGATAGATGGATGGATGGATGGATGGATAGATGAATCGATGGATGGATGGATACATGGATGAATGGATGGATGGATGGATGGATGGATAGATGGATGCATGGATGCATGGATGGATGGATGGGTGCATGGATGGGTGGTTGGGTGGGTGGATGGATGGATAGATGGATGGATGGATGGATGGATGGATGGATGGATGGATGGATGGATGGGTGGTTGGATGGACGGATGGATAGATTTGATGAGACAAAATTAGTAAAAGAATAGGTTCAAATATTTAATAAACGAATGAACTATCAACTGAATAACTGATTGAACAAAGGAATGAGTATATGAATGAGTGACACGATTATTGAATAAATGACTCATTAATTAACTTTATTATTAATCATTTCCCCCTTCTGCTTACTTCTCATCTAAATGTCTCAAATGTCTAAATATTTTCCCCCATCATTATTCTCCCTCCTTCTTCCTTTTCATCTCAACGTTTAATCTTTCATTTTTCCTCCTTCGTCTCTTCATCTTTATCACTAATTGTTTTTAATATGGTGTAGAGGGTCTTTCCTATTGCAATCCGGAAATGTTACAATGGGATGTTACAATTGGAGCCCTGGTCGCTGGATACAAGTACGTACCATGCACATATGAAATTATGTGCAACATCTCCACTCTCTTTTCCCCCTGCACGCTATCGGCGCTGAGATCATTCACTTAATCGCCCACCTCCTACCAGGTACCCATTTATACTCCTGTGTGGAGAGCACCAATGTGGATAAACTATCTTGCTGAAGGATCTTCAGTCACAGCAAACAACCCCGACAACACTTTCATCTTTCATCTTTCAATATTTCTCGACAATTACTTAATTTCTCGAAATGTCAGAAAATGAGACCATAGAAATCTGCTTCCATATAGGATTTCTTTACAATAGTTCCAGCGATTGTTTGTTCGTATTATGATCAGCATGACCTTATCCTATACATATCACAGATCTAACAAGAAAGAGTCCAATCAAACACACACATACACACACACATACACACACACACACACACACACACATATATATATATACCACTTACACGACGAGCCAATGATTAAAAGAGCAACTGAATGATATGACCAATAAGAAAAACACACAAAACACCACACCAACACAACACATACTCATAAAGTTTTAGCGGAATCGAAAAGCTGAAGTGTGTCTTGCACCTTGCTGCAGAGCAAGATCAATATAAGGGATACCTTAATATCAAGAAGGAGGGTGCGCAAGCCACCACACATAACCGAGGCAACACCCCTGAGATACTAAAAAACTTTACCCTCACCTAAGCACCATAACACCCCTGATATTCATAACCCCTACAAGACCATTAACGTTAATCTCTTCTCATGTATACCCTCTCCTTTGATTCCACTTCCGAGGATCCAGCATTAAGCCATTATGCCCCATTGATGTAATTTTAGACATGTTGCATACGGTAGAGAAACATATTGTTTGGCACTCACAGTGTTAAGAGCGGTTTCTGGAGAATGAGATCAAAGCGAAGGTTAATGTCACCCTCCGTCGTTGGGACAAGGATGATACCTATTAGTCTCCACGCGCTATTGATACATCCTTGACACAAGTAACACAAGCATACCGCATAGAACGGTATTTAACGAGTTAAAGCTGATATCATAATATACACAAGATGTGCTTTACTTACTCGAGGTCTCCTTAGATCGATGGTATCAAGATGCAGACTCTGACTGTTCATCCCAAATGACATCTCAGAGATAAATCCACAGCGACTTCCATCATGAGCGGCGACATAATTCCAACAGACCGAGCGAGAGAGAGGTAGGAAGGAGGAGAGGGGGGGGGGGGGGGGGGCATAGTGGCAAACGTACTTACGTAAGTCTGAAATGAAGACTTAGACATGCCATCACATCTCGTCTCAAGGTTTTTAAGAAAGTCTATCTATTTCAAGAGCAACGCGTCAAGGGTTCAAGGAAATCGCACACGTATTCTATGGTTTCTTGACGATTTTGTGAATGGGTTGAAAAAAAAATGTCGCTAGCGGGTTGAAGGGAAAACAGTTGGCGTTTCAAGAGCGCGAGTCCGTATGTACAACGTCCAGCCTATACTGTGTGAGAGAGAGAGAGAGCTTTGCATTGCGCGTTCACCTTCACGATAACACGGTATGCATGCAATATTGCTCGTCGTGCTAGCAATAATGATATTCTGGCGTTCTCTGTTCCTCCCCCCAACCGATGTATAGAACGCAGCAAACAAATATTTATTATCATGGCAAGCGCTACCTTTTTTGTTCGTCAAAAGGCTCGATTCAACATAACTTTATTATCACCACCACTGATAAAACATCGGCGCGCCTGAAAGAGAAGAATGGACAGAGGCGGGGAGAGGCAAGGGGAAAGCGATCGAGGGAGAGAGAGAGAGAGAGAGAGAGAGAGAGAGAGAGAGAGGGAGAGAGAGAGTACAATGGAGAGAGGGAGGGGAGGGAGAAATAGAGAGGGTATAAGAGAGAGAAAGAGAGAGAGAGAGAGAGAGAGAGAGAGAGTACAGAAGAGAAAGGGGGAGCGAGAGTGACCAACAAAAAGAGAGACAAGGAGAGACGGGTAAAGAATGAGGGAAAGAGAACCAACAAATGTGTACTTATAATACTTGACACGCAGTCCGCGCCAGTGGGAAATTAATAATACTCTCTGGTAAATTGATAAAAAGGAGAAAACGGGATATTAATCAAGGGAGTTATCTAGTAATCATGAGATAAATAGATGGGTATATATATATATATATAGATGTATTCATGTGTACATATAGATAGACAGATACATAGATAGATAGATAGATAGATAGATAGATAGATAGATAGATAGATAGATAGATAGATAGATAGATAGATAGATGCATTATTAGATAAATAGATTATATAGATGAAATAGTTAGATATAAATATAGATATAAATGGATATAAAAAAATATGGAGGAAATAGATAGCTGTATTAGATAAGAAGACATGTAGCAAATTACATGGGTAGAAAGATATATAGGTATATAAATAAATAGGTAGATGTATACATGGAAAATACAGATATGGGATATCGATAGTTATATGGATAGATATATAAATATATGTATTCATACAGAGATTTATTACAACTAGGGGAGAGGGAGAGCAAATAGACAGAGTTAGAGTGAGAGAGGGACATTTGCACACATAGAGACATATATGCAGAAACAAAGAGAGGAGCAATGAGAGAGAGAGAGAGAGAGAGAGAGAGAGAGAGAGAGAGAGAGAGAGAGTGCATGAGAGAGAAAAGTGATATGTACAGAGAGAGAGAGAGAAAGAGCGAGAGAGTGTGTATGTGTATTTGTGAGAGAGATAAAGAGAGAGAGAGAGAGAGAGAGAGAGAGAGAGAGAGAGAGAGCGAAAGTGTGCGTGTGTGTATGTGTGTACGTGTGTATGTGTGACAGGAGGGAAATGTGTTCATTCTGAATATCCATGAGAATGAATGGAATCCATGAATAGAGAGAGAGAAATGAAAAAGAGCGCCGGCACTCATTTGTTTCTCCATTGTCCCTCAAACAGATGTCCCTTTCAGCATTCATGAAAAGCTTCAGTACCTGCTTCAAATAAAATACTCCAAGCCACATTTTACCCTCGAAAATAGAAACTGTTCGCGAAGAGCGAATGCACTTCCCAGTGTGGAGAGAATATAACGGTTAGTTTTGGAATCGCGCGTGGCTATACAAAAGTAATGAATGAAAGGCAAGCATTACGTTTTCCTTTCAAATTTTGGGTTTCACTTATTAATGGAAAGACCAATAGATTAACGTGAATTTAACTTTTATTTTAGATATCTATGAAAGAAGACACTACCCCAGATATTCGCCAACCTACCTATTCATTTGGTCCATTTCTTTATAAGAGGCATATGTTGGCGTGTGTGTGTGTGTGTGTGTGTGTGTGTGTATGTGTGTGTGTTAACGTGTGATTTATATAGATATATATATATATATTTATATATACCGTGTGTATGTTTATATTTCATATGTATGAGAAAATGTGCCACATTTTCTCTTTAACTCTTTTGCACAAGTACAACTCACAATTTGATAATCTGGCTTATGAAATGTTAATGGTGTTTATACAATATAATGTACTATCCATCTATGCCTCTTTATCCCTGCTTCTCTCTCTCTCTCTCTCTCTCTCTCTCTCTCTCTCTCACACACACACACACACACACACACACACTACATATGTCTATCTCTCATCCCTCTCGTTTCACACCCTCACGCACACACACACACACAGACACCCATACACACACACTCACACTCCCTATATCTCTCTCTATCTCTTTCTTCCTCTGTCTATCTCTCCTCCCTCTCGTTTCACACCCACGCTCACGCTCTCATTTCTCACCCACACACACACACGCACACATATACATACACGCACACACTCCCTATCTATCTCTCTCTCTCTCTGTATTTCTCCCTCAACACTTTTGTCAGCGTGCATTAATCTTCTTCCCAAAATATTTTGTGTACACACCAAATTAAACAACGTTGAGCACCATGATACATTGTTACGTCAGTTCATTTTAATATCTTTTCTCATAAAGCAAAATCACAAGTACTTCCTTGATTGAACACGTTTAATCTCAAGAATTCTTTAAACGTAGTGTGACAAATCACAAAGGCATTTTCAAAGCCAAATCAAGGGTATGATACTGCATTATTATACGTCTAATAAATCATAACGTTTCATAATATTTGTGATCAGTTTGCGACAATAGTGATATTATATGAATCTGGTTTGGTTTAGACAACTTATCATCGATGTACGCCTGGAGTTTTAGTGCCTATATTCGGTGTAGCAGTAAACCTAGCAGCAGATTACCTGATGGTATATGGTGTTAGTCCATATATCCGGTATAGTATCAGTACTGTATACGATGGCATACGGTGTTGGCTCCTGTCTCATGTGTAGTAGCAAGCATACCAGTATACGGTATAGTAGTAGCAGTAGTATACCTGGTGTAGTAGAGTGTTGGTCCGTATTTCCGGTGTAGTAGTCTATCTGATGTAGTATGGTGCTAGTTCACACATCCGGTGTAGCAGTAATAGCAGTAGTATATCTGGTGTCTTATG
Source organism: Arbacia lixula (assembly GCA_963669155.1). NCBI lineage: Eukaryota > Metazoa > Echinodermata > Echinoidea > Arbacioida > Arbaciidae > Arbacia > Arbacia lixula. The sequence goes on along the minus strand of OZ022590.1, from coordinate 18,616,134 downwards.
GTGTTAGTCCATATCTCCGGTGTAGTAGTAGCAGTAGTGTATTTGGTGGTCGCTGTCCTCTCCTGTGTTGTAGGGCGTGCTCCCACCGGTGTAGTCCTTGAACACTATACGGTCATCCTCCCCGTCCCACCGGAACCACTCCTCGCTGACCGACATACCGTCCACCGCCTGGCACACGGAAGACTTCTTGTAGAGGTAAAAGCGGTCGTCGGTCGGGAGGAAGATTGGTGTGGTCGGTGAGCCGTCCTGGCGGCAGCAGAAGTTGATCAGGGTGTCGCGGTCGTACTCGCCCTCCGGCACCTCGCCCGTCACCCGGTTAGAGTTGAGCGTGTCGCTGTCGTCCCATAGCACCCAGCCCTCGTTGAAGCCTGGGGCGATGGGGGAAACATATGGGGAGAGTGAGGAAGAGGAAGAAGAAGAAGAAGAAGAAGAAGAAGAAGAAGAAGAAGAAGAAGAAGAAGAAGAAGAAGAAGAAGAAGAAGAAGAAGAAGAAGAAGAAGAAGAAGAAGAAGAAGAAGAAGAAGAAGTAGAAGAAGAAGAAGAAGAAGAAGAAGAAGAAGAAGAAGAAGAAGAAGAAGAAGAAGAAAAAGAAGAAGAAGAAGAAGAAGAAGAGGAAGAAGAAGAATAAGAAGAAGAAGAAGAAGAAGAAGAAGAAGTAGAAGTAGAAGAAGAAGAAAAGTGAAAGAAAGAAAAGCAGATGAAAAGAATTTGAGATGGAAAAAGAAAAAGCAGTAAAAGAAGAAGAGGAAAGAAGAAGAAGAAGAAGAAGAAGAAGAAGAAGAAGAAGAAGAAGAAGAAGAAGAAGAAGAAGACTTTTGACTTTTCAAAGATAACTTTATTTGGTACAATGACTTGTCCTTTTTTCAGTTAAGTGAAAACAAATATACAGCTTCTTTTGAAACATATACATTCATGAATGTTTACAATTGTGAACAAAAAATAAGACAATTTAAAACACGTATTACTTGAAATTTATAAATCATGGAGACACTGTCGAGTAGTTTATGCCTTGCCAGGTATGACTTCTAGCAAGGCGACAGCATCAAAAAAGAGAGGATAAATATTTACAATCACATATTATTGAAATGACAAGGGTACATCATGCAGTGTGAGCAAACCCAATAAAAAGTTGCAGCAAATGTACACAATTAAAAACAGCAGAGAAAATAATAAAATATAAACGGGCCTTAAAGCCTAGGACACACCAGTAACATCATAGGAGTGGTAGAAAACAAAAGGAGACAAGGATATATTCACTACAAAGGCAAAAAGGCACCCCAATATAAGGAGATCAACATGATTATGTTGTACAATGACATTAAAAGTAGTTTTACTTTCTTGTATTGCTGCAAGCAGCACAAATGGTAACATGTAATTTCAATATTGTCAGTACGTAATAATACAATATACGGGGAAGGAAGATTTCCCAACTGACAAAGAAACTTAGAAACACCATGTGAGTCCTCCTTCGTCAAGACGGAAAAACAAGTGATCAAATGACCACCGTTTACAGAAAGAGACTGTATTGTTTTGGAGTTTGTTAAATTCATAATCAAGATATATTTTGCTCTTGATTCGTTGTGTCCAGAAAGGAACAGGGTCCAAAAAGTGTGAAGTACGGTATAACCAATAGATTGTGCTTTTCAGACTTGTGATCAGAAAGTTACATACACCAACGGCTTCCCTGTGACGGCCTCTTGCATGTGGAACCAGTGTCCAATATAAATCAAAGTCAATTTTTGCACCTGGCAGTAGACGAGAGATGAAATGGTGTAGGAGGTCTAGGGCGGGTTGGATGAACGGACAGCGGATGAAAAGATGGTGAATTGTTCCTCTCTCTCCACACCATCCACATAATGAAGAAATGTCCGGGTTGAAATGATGCAGAACCGTCAGCGAGGGGAGAACATTGTGAAGGAGTTTGTATTGCACATCGCCATCTTTCTTGGAAGAAGGAGTTTTGTATATTTCAGTCCAGTTCACAACGGTGGTCGGTGAGATTGTGCCATTATCATGCCAGTAAGTAGATGAGGTCGTATGAGGACAGTTAATGGATTGATTGAGGAGGCTGTAGAGTGATTTTGTGTTCGTGACAGGAAGAGCAGTATTGTCCTTGGATCTTACAGTGTATGGTGACGAGAGTAATGAGTCGGAGTTGTTCAGAGGGTGATTCGTAGATCGGAGTCCAGAGGGCGAGAAGAATGCAGGGAAGATAGCGCAGATGGTTCCGCGCAAGCGAGAGAGTTCATGATGAAGAAGACGTGGAGAAGGACGACGAATCATCGACGGATGGTGAAAGTCCTCATGTTGGAGCCAGGTGCCATTCATCGGATTAACAATATGTTTAATGAGCTTGATTCCACATGCAAAGAGTGTCAGGGGAAAAACCGTTACACCGTCTTGAGTGCACTTTAACAACGGAGGATAAATTAGAGGAATATTTAACACATGGTGGGCTGAGAGAGACGTGATATCAATGTGTGCTCCGGAGACTCTCCAAGCATGTAGTACTTCTGCATAAAAGCAAGGAAGACTGGTGAAAAATCTTTCTTCTAGTTCTACAAAGAGAAGATTGTAATCAAAACCTAGTCTCTTGTATTTTCGTAGATTGTATGAGCAGAGGCTATAGGCCGGGTGAGAACACCGTTGTATGAATCGTAAAAGAAAACTTAAGCGATAAGTACATACTCGTGCTTGGAGACATGCTAGACCAAGTCCACCCTTGCTACGATCCTGAAAAAGAACTGACTTCTTAATGAGGTGTCTTTTTCTGGACCAAACAAAGTCAACCATCACATTTTGAAGGTCTTTTAGAACATGTTGAGGAGGGGAGAGTACTGAAAGACAGTGAAAAGTTTTAGAAGCTGCCAATTGATTGGCAATCAAGACTTTACCTTTAAGGGACAAGCATCGTGAGAGGGAATTCCAACGATCAAGAGTTGTAGTAAGCTTTTCTCTGCACTTTGTCCAGTTTTGAGATACAATCTTGTTGCAATTTCCTAAATAAACGCCAAGAATAAGAAGCCCCTTGTTATTCCATTGGAAACCCAGGGGGCGATCGTTTCGTTTGGACCACGCTCCAGCCCAAAGACCTTGTGATTTGTCATAATTCAACTGGGCTGCGGACGCCTTACTGAAAGTGTTATAAACACTTTGTATTGCTTCGAAGCCTTGATCACGAGTGACAAAAATTGAGATATCATCCGCATAAGCAGATACTGACACAATGTCATTAGTACAAGGCAAAGGGAAACCTTTGTTTCCAAGATTGATTCTTAAGGAGTTAAGGAAAGGTTCAATGGCTATAGAGTACAGCAAGCCTGACAATGGACACCCTTGACGAATACCTTTCTGAAAAGTAAAAGGTGTGGTTAACGAACCGCACACCTTAACAAGGCTCTCAGCATGTTTATACATTAATTCTGTACAAGACACAAAAAGTCACCAATACCCATGGCTCTCATTGTGTTAAAAAGATACCCGTGGTCAACATTATCAAATGCTTTCCGCTGGTCAAGGTTTACTACGGCGAGGGGAAAGTCATTACTATTGGCAAAGTCTATAATATCACGAGTTAGAGTCAAATTATCGTATATTGTACGATCGGGTATGCAGTATGCCTGATCTTCACAGATTATGTTTCCGATGTATTTCTTTAGTCGATTGGCTAATACCTTAGCAAAAATTTTGTAATCGCTATTGAGGAGGGAGACTGGGCGCCAGTTTGCAATGTCCTTCAAGTCTCCCTTCTTTGGAAGAAGAGTTATTACAGCTCTTCGAAAAGAATACGGGAGCTCGCTAGATGAGATTGCATGTTGCAAAACATGGAAAAAGTCATGTTTCAATAGAGGCCAAAAAGTCTTATAGAATTCGGAGGTAAGACCGTCAAGCCCGGGTGCTTTGTCTTTCCCAAGCTGCGTGACAGCAATGTCAAGTTCTTCAAGTGAAATGGGCGCATCCAGCTCCTCCGCTTCTTGAGGATCCAGTTTAGGAAGTTCAGATAGAATAGCATTGAGAGAGTTGTTATCAGTGCTAACATTCGAGTATAACTTCTCATAGAAGTCCCTTATATGAGCTTTAATTATACCCGAATTATACCCGAAGACAGACGAATACGTGAAATTGACTTATTTATAGAATTTGACTTTTCCAGATTAAAGAAGAAAGTTGAACTGGTGTCGATTTCATTTGCATACTTAAACCTTGAGCGAACAAGTGCACCTCTCGCTTGGGATTTAAAGAGGTGATTAAGCTCTTCTCGTTGTTCGGCAAGAGCCTCCTGAATCTCAGGAGAAAATGTTGACGCCGATTGAAGTTCATCCACTGTACTATTTATCTTCAAAAAAGACTCTCTCTTTTCATCTGCAAGTTTGGATCCAAACATTTTTGCTAATGACTTAATATGACATTTGCCAATATCCCACCACAAGCAGATATTAGAGAAATCAGATTTTTGCTTCTGCCATTCTGACCAAAAGTTGTTGACTATAGCTAGGAAGTTATTGTCATTGAGGAAGGAGTTATTAAAGTGCCAAAAAGGGCTCCCTCTATGTTTTGAAGTGGGTATTTTGATTCTCAAGAGAACGGCTGAATGGTCAGATAATGTACATGGCAAGATTGAGCATGAAAGTGTAGAAGACACTGTACAGGTGGATGTATAAAAACGGTCCAACCTGGCTTTGGATACACCATTATCACTTCGTGGATTATTCCTAAACCACGTATAATTCCTTTCATTAGGGTACATCCTCCTCCAAACGTCACACAAATGGGATTTGTCAATAACGCGTTTGAGCGATGCTGCTATATTGGGTCTATGTTCGACGGGCATGGACAAGCGATCAATTGAGGGAGTCAGAGTACAATTAAAATCACCCGCAAGAATCACTATACCATCGCTTTGGGAGCATATGTGACAGGAGAGGGAATTTAGAGCTCTCAAGGCAGAAGGGTCGTCTTGAGGCAACAGAATATTATATAAATGGTATAGAGCATTATTAAACTCGATCTTAACGTATAGGACTTTACTCTCAAATAATACAGACGAGTCAACGATATTTAGGGTGTTTAATTTACACAAGGTGGTTACACCCGACCCCCGTGAGTGGCATGGAGCACAAATAGGCTTATATGATGACCAGAGGTCCCAACACGAGCGCTGAGTATTGTATGTTTCCTGTAGAAAAATAATGTCTGGATTACAAGCAATGTTGTTAACATAAGTAAGAAGGGAGGCGTTTTTTATGGCATTAGAGCAGCCTCCAGTATTGAGAGAAAGCAGCGAAAGTGCCATAAAGAAGTATAAGGCTGAGAGAGTAACGTCCATTTTTAAGATATATTTATACACACTCTTCAAATTTCTTGATCAGCTTCTGTATTCGCTGCTGCGTGCTCTTTTTAAACGCCGAGCTGTTCCGAAGGGGTTTTAGTTGACGAGTGAGACCTGATATATTTGAGGTGAACTTTCTTGCCACTTCTAGTGGCTTTTTCCGGGCCTTAACTACCTTCAAGAACTTCATTAAGTCCTTGTCAGAGAGGGGGCCTTGACTTGAAGGGAAGGACGAGGCCCAATCTAACGATTCATCATCATTTGACTGTGTGTCATCCCATTCACAATCAGAGTCAGTAGGATCGTGGGTGGAAATTGGGGTAGATGGTGTGGGTGAAAAAAGTTCAGGGGAATGGGAAGAGGGGGAGGGTGCAGATGCGGTCCCTGGGGAGGAGGTTTTCCGGAAGAGTCTCCTTGGGGAAGGAGATGAAAGTTTTGTGAGTTTTGATGCCTCGACTGATGTATTGGGTGGAGACTGTTTCCTTTTGGATACTACCTCCGAAAAGAGACGGGTGGGCGAAGGAGGCTCACTAAAACCAGAAGCAGTAAGCTGGGATGGGGGGACATCTGAGGGGGGCTGTATGGTACTCGTATTACTATTGTTTATTTCAGATGTTTCCGCAACATGGGGGCTATTGGGCAGGGAGGGTCCTCCCGTTGCAGCCCTTTGGGGGCTTTCACCTTGGGTTGCTGGTGAGGGAGCAGTTGTGGAATTATGTGACGGGGCGGGTTCCCCGGGGGCTTTGTTGCTGGGGACCGCTACCGGCGCGGTTTTGGATTGGGTCTGAGCATTCCTTGCTGATTTGGGCGGGTGTTTAGGGTCTGATTTACCCTTTTGTGTGACAGGAGGGGGCTCAGTCGGCATGCTTGTTGGAGCAGATTTTTTACACGATCGACTCATGTGGCCAACCTCCCCGCATACGAAGCACCGTGCCGCGTCAGTGGACAAGAAAACACGGTAGTTTGCCCCGGCATGAGCAAACACAATGTGATCTGGTGGGATGACATTAGGGGGGAGTAAGACCTGTATCTGTCGCCTGAAAGACATTATATGCGAAAAGTCCTTTTCTTTGTAACCCAGTGGTATAGGACGGATTGGTGAGGCTACTTTGCAGAACGTAGCTAGGTGTTTTGACAATACTGCATTTGGAATCTCGGGGTAGACATTAGACAAGATTAGGCGTGTAGTCGGTAAGACAAGTGGAGAAATCTGCACAAAAGTGCCTTTGTGAGAAAAACCTTTGTTCACGGCATCGAGAGCAGCATCACGCGAGTTTAGATAAACCGCTATGCGCTGGTTGCTGATTCTGGATGCAGAGACGATGCGGGCAGGCGTCGTCACACTTGACAATGACTTTATGTATGCATGTATGCTAATGTCAGGTGCGGCCTCGAAAGTTATGCCATTCTCTCTCTTTAATGATTGAAATGGCTCCGTGGCCGCACCCGATGCGGTAGGTACAGTATGCCCAGTCGAGCTGGGCCCCGGCCGGTCCCGGGGGACATGGTCAGCCCTGCTGGCCATTTGGTGTCACCAAGAAGGTGACAACTTTGACACACAATTTTACTAAAAATCCTTGATATTACAGATTACAAATAGGGTGAACTTGGACTAGACACTGAGTACAACAATAACTCAAAATATTGGTAAGTCAACCTGCGACCTGAAAGGTCAGAAAGCGAAAAATAACTCACTGAAACCGGAGCACACAATACGTACGTCCTACTCAGCCAAGAAGAAGAAGAAGAAGAAGAAGAAGAAAAGATGATGATAAAGAGTAGCAGAAATACAAAGGCTACAAATATCATATTGCACTTTGAAGAATATATTCTACAATTGATACGAACTTCATGTACAAATTATATTGGAGAGCATTTTGACTCCATTCATCGACCAACCCGTTCTCCCTGTCACCTGGCTAACACACCGCCCCTTTCTTTAGGATGCAGTACTCCTCTTTCATTGGCTAAGAAACCAGCCCCGCCCAATCCCACTGCCACGCCCCACTCACCTGCCGGGAACTCTACCCCTTTCTTCAAGATTAAGTACTCGCATTGCGGCCACGCCTATTCCCACGCCCACTGCCACGCCCCTTCTCACCTGCCAGACACTCCGCCCCTCTCTTCAGGAAGCAGTACTCCCCCTTGATAGCCCAACAAACCAACCAGCCACGCCCATTCCATCCAACTGTCACGCCCCTTCTCACCTGCTGGACACTCCGCCCCTTTCTTCAGGATGCAGTACTCCCCCTGAGGCCACGCCCAGTCGTAGTCGTCCTCTGCTGCCACGGTCTTGGAGCAGAAGTTCTGTTCCACCATGACCCTGGTGTACGGGCCCTGCAAGTGACAGGGCTCGGACCAGTAGTTGTAGGGTAGGTACTTCTCAGTGTCCTGGTACCGGGAACCTGCAAGATGGACAGCCACGATTCCTTTAAGCATTCTTGTGTCAGATAAAACCCCTGTTCTATGGTATCTGTGTGTATAACTTGTGAAAATAAGCACATGTGGCATTCAATGGTTCAATTGACTGATTTTTATTTGAATGATCGTTAGAAAAAACACACACATGCAAATGACAATAGTTGAAGGTAGTGACGCCCTTTTGCAGGTTTGTGTAAATACCACAGAAATTAAAAAAAAAATCCCCATAATATTAAAACAATTTGACTTAGATGTCAGGCTGAGTTTTGGACGGGTCGTTTTGTTCTGGGTATATGCCTATTTTTTTTAACGAGTTCTGAATTAAAATCAAATACTTCCAGGGAGATATTGTGGGGAAGCACCAACACTTCTATTAATTTTGTACTCACCAGTCTTCCAATAGAAGAACGAGGTCGGACAGCCAACCTCTGGCATCGGCAGTGTGTACGTCCCGTACGGCCAGGTCAACGGCACCTGTACTGATTGGTCTGGAGAATCATAGTAACCATGATAGCAAGAATGACGATGATGATGATGAGGATGATGATGATGATGAGGAGGAGGAGGAGGAGGAGGGTGATGGTGGTGATAATGATGATGGTGATGATGATGATGACGATGGCGACAATGGCGATGATGACGATGATGACGATGATTATAATGATGATGATGATGATGATGATGATGATGATGATGGTGATGGTGATGACGACAATGATGACGATGATGATGATGTTGGTGATGATGATGATGATGATGATGATGATAATTGCGATGATTGTGATGATGACAATGATGATGATTATGGTGAGGATGATGAGGATGAGGATGTGGATGACGATGATAAAGTTCATGGTGATAACGATGATAATGGAAGAAGTTAATAGCAGAAAAAACCGCTAACAATAGAAAGCATCATAGAAAGCATCCTAAGTAGTGGGCCCTCTTAAATCTAACACCAATGATGTTTCAGCGAAATTCAACCTTTGCTATACCAGAAAAAACTATTGTTCTTGTGGTTAGTGTGTATAAAGAAACATGCACAAAAATGAGTCTATGGCACATAAATAGCTCATCACACTTAGTCCCAAGTGTATTATCATTCATCATGTGGACTGCATTATCAATGTCGTTTTGAAAAATCACAAGTATATGATTATAAAACAACGCTATGGCATTGCCATGTTTTTTTCATGAGGAAAATCCATTATTGTTACTCATTATTGTTGATGTAATTTATCTATGAGCACCGTTGACGCATTTCTGCACAAATACCACACACAAATTCAATTCCATAGTATTTTTTATGGCACACAACCAGTTAGATGTTTATATTTCATGGATTCAAAGAATGATATCACAGGAAATAGTACATGTTGGTGCATGAAAGTGGTTTGAGAATCGGGGGAAAATTTTAACAACTGATTTACCCCTTGCAGGTTGGGCGTTCTTCCATGCAGCGTACACATTCAGACCGGATTTCACGTTCGCGCGCATTTGGGGCATCCGGGACATGAAGCTGACGTCACAGAGCCCGTCCGACGAGTACTCGTCAAAGTGCTGCCAGAAGTCTTCTTGGAATACCTGATTACCCACAAAATGAATATTACTAGATGCGAATCACGCCTTTTTTAAAAAAAAAATCATATTCGGTTTTTGATACTTTGAGGGAGGAGTCATTTTCAATAAGTGGGATTGGCGTTTTCACGAATTGAATTATTGTTTAACTCATGTTACTTATAATAGATTTGTGAGGCTTTGTTCATTTATTTGCATATATACTATATCTGAGAGAAAGAACGTCGAATGAGTCCAATTCACATTTGTATTCACAATTCACAGAAACATAAGGGTCCTAATTCTAAATAAATCTGAATGGCATGAGTGCTCTTCTGGTTCTCAACGGGTCATCTTTAACGTCCATACCGCCTTCCACGTGAGATGGCAATAACAATACTACATTTTCAGTCTGTTATTGTTGCTATCATACCTCGTGAATAGCGATGACCTTTACGTGGATTGGTTCCGGTAGGTCATCCCCTCCGATCGTCACAGTTTCCAAATGCTCGCCGAAGATATCCGAGCTCGTCATCCGTGGCGAGAGAGCGTCCATATCGACGACCACGGAGCTGGCGTAACCCATGAACGGCCCGCCAGCAGTCAGGGCGTCCTTGTGCTGTCAAGTGTGTGGGAAATATTAAGCAACCCCTTTAGTAGTATAAAATTTTGCATAATGTTAGTTTAATCGGATTTTGATATGATTTTTATATCATCTAAATGAGCCGTTATTGGCGATATTTGGCGGTATATATCTCACCTTTGTAATCACAAAACTTTGTATCTCACGGAGTGATTCACATGTTTTTTCTTCATTTACTTGTACGGGTCTCTACAAAAAACAATTATGTAGTCGACAATAATGGATTACGAGTAAATCTGACATTTATAAGGAGACAAAGACATAAAAGGGAAGGGAGGTAGAGATTACGAAAAAGAATTAAAAAAAAGGGGGAGAAGAAGTAGGAAAGGAGAAGGAGATGGATGGAGTTATTAAAGAAGACGTAGATAAGTAATAAGATGTTGAGGCCGAAAAGGCGGGAAATGGGATGAAGGGTTAGTGTTTGGCATATACTTACCGTCTGAGCGACATAGTTTACGAAGTCGATGTCGCGGGATCGATAACGGTCAATGGACCTCACTCCGACGTCAATTTCTACGACAACGCCCTGTAAGAAAATATCAACGAAACAAACGTTTTTCAAAATAAATCTCAATAAAAGAAGTAGATTTCATTTAACATTTGTGACCATCAACAATAAAACAAGTCTACCCGTTCCCCGCCCTTTGCTCTTGCTTTTCAGAGTCAAATTATTTTCATAAAACATGTCAGCTGAAATGAAGCCACGCAAACTCTTCTTTAAATCTGATGAAAGACAGTCACTTGATATTTATAATTGTGACAAGGTAGGCTTATTGATATTTGCTATGGATTGGATAAAAACGACTTTAATATAAATGTCACAATAATATATTCCAATGAAATCATCCGACTCACTGTGCCCCAGTCATCCAAGAACGTCATGTAATCTTCCATTGAGAAATCCTGTGGCAGGGCGCAGACGGCAGACACAAACGATCGCGATAGTGGGTATCGATCGACGCGCGCTAGTTCGTCCATGTATCGTGCCTCCCCACGGTTACAGACATGGTGTTTCTCGAGGTACACAGAGTGAGCGTTCTCGGTCGCATCTCGGATGGTCTGGAATTCTGGAAGGGAGGGCGAGCGAGAGATATAGAGAGAGAGAGTGATGGAACTTAGAGAAGGATGGAAGGAGTATGCGAAGGGGAATAAGGAAGAAGGGGGGAGGGAGAGACAGGAGGTGGGGTGATAGCCAAGAGAGGCAAACTGATTGAGATAATAGAGCAGAAAGGTTAGAATTATCAAAGAGAGCGAAAAGAATATTGACAATATGTATTGTAATACTTAAGCATGACATAGAGTGAAACGAGGTCTATTGTTTGTAGCCGAATACGTACCTTATTACATTGTTTTTTATAAAAAATATGAAGCTTCAGATATTGGTTTTACACTGAAATCAGCGTTACTTACCTCTGTTTTGAGTGAACTCAAATCCAGCAAAGTTTTTTTCAAGATCTCCTGCAAAAGCAATGAAAACAAAAAAATAAACAACCAAGAAATTTAATACATAATCATCAAAATCATAATTGTCCAAGAAACTGTTGGATGCCAACCAAATTTCACCAAAAGTCACCACTGAAAATGAAGACGCAAAAAAGTCCGATAAAACAGAAATACCTTCCGAACAGGACAAGTGTGTTAAAACGTACATAGTATGCCATAGGCGATGATTATCATCAGGTTGTTTGTTTATTGAAAGTAGAATATATTGTTATTATTAGTCAGTTGGTTCGATAGTTGTTTATGTACATAAATAACGCCACCGTGCTTTCTCACCATCTAACTCAACATCTGTCTTCAATTTGGCCTGATAAGCCCGCGCTCCGTGGAATATCTGATTGGACTCCGTCAGATGGCAGCTGTCACGTGGTACAAATGTCACCTGATCGGGCACCTGATACATGCCGTCCAAGGAGACGGCGTCGTTCTCGTACGTCAGATCCAGGATGCGTCGCGTTACTAGGAGACCGGGGTCCACGCCCCCGTTGCTAACGTCACCACCATCCGGGTTACCTGAAGAGCAG
>OZ022590.1:18534160-18599160 GCA_963669155.1 Arbacia lixula | reverse complement strand
GAAAACTTAAGTACTTTGGACACGTTGTTAGGTAAACAGAAGGAATAAAAAAAAAACAGTACTGCAAGGTGCGATTGAAGGGAAGCGTGGCAGAGGTCGACCACATACATCTTGGGCTGATGATATAAAGAGAGTGTCCAGGGAAGGAATGGAGGATGTAACACGCTTGGCGGAAGATAGAGTTGTATGTCGTGCTCTCGTGAAGATCACAGCAGCGATTTACAGCGCCACCTGATCTTGATGATGATGATGATGATGTGTTATTTCCATGGAAATTGGTTCTGCTTCCATCATCTCCACTAATATTGCATTTTTTTTTGCAGAAGCGTTTTACTCATTTCAGGTCTTCGAAAGGAATATGCATGACTATCAGCAACAACACAAGCGAACCACAACCTTGCTTATACAGATTCTGGCTCCATTACCTGAAGTTGGAAGAGGATGTGCTTGAGTGTCGTGGAGTCATTCTCCCCCTCCCCCGTCCCAGATTTGGTCTTCTTCACAAGGTTCCGCTGCTTCATCAGCAGCTTACGATGGTTCTGCGGCGAGGGGCGGTATCCCTTGGGCTCTGTGGGTGAAATAGATGTGATTAAATAGGCAAGAAATTGTGTATGTGTGTGTGTGTGTGTGTGTGTGTGTGTGTGTGTGTGTGTGTGTATGTGTGTGTGTGTGTGAGAGAGAGAGACACGGAGAGAGAGAGAGAGAGAGAGAGAGAGAGAAAGAGAGAGAGAGAGAGAGAGAAAGAGAGAGAGAGAGAGAGAGAGAGAGAGAGAGAGAGAGAGAGAGAGAACTAGAATATTTCTACAAACGCGGATGGGTCTATGACACATAAAGAACATGATCTGGAACATCACCTTTCTTAATTCATTGTTGCCACCAGAGAGGTGTAAAGAATGGAGTCAGCACGAAGTGTAATTTATTCCTACAGCAGTCGCGTGCATTGATATCACAATGGAATATTTGAAGCGTTTGGCTCTTTGATCGAGGGAGATCCGCCGCCAAACAAGCATGACAAAATGTAGGATGCATTTTGAGGAATATATTTTCTGTATGCGCAGAAGATTTCAGAACCACTTCATGAAGTGAAGTGCATGTGCAGTAGTATTACATCTTATAAAGATACGATTCTGTGAATTTCAGATTATATTGTTCCTTCGTTTTTGTGATAAAAGGAGAATACTGTAGAAAACATGCTAGAGAAATGCCTCGATATCGCACATTTCCGAATCATATTTACTTTAAAATATCTTGTAAATCGTTTACTGAGTGTTTCATCTTTCATGGAAACAACCTCAATTTCGTGTGCGGAGGTGTCCGAAAAAGTTACGGACCAAATTCTTTCTACAATTTTTTTTTCAAAATTTCCCTTCGCTCACCCCAAAACTAATTCACAATGTATGTAAAAAGATCAGCTACGAGCTCCCAGCGAAGGCTGAACGGTTGACATACTTCTCAAAACAGATTTTCTTTTGTTATTCAGAGGAAGGCACTACCTAATGAGAAATACAGCTAATTGCCAGTAAGCTTCTTTGTGATTCGTGGTATGCATACTACCTTCCATGTCACTACGCATGCTCAGTACCTCTCGGTAACCTACCCCTTTTCCCTTCCGTCTTGGCGACATCGTCTTCTTTGACCCCGATAGCCTGAAGTCGCACCATTCCCTTCCGGGGCAGGACAGCCTTGGGGATGACCATCTCGTCTCGATTGGTTGGCTTCTGCGCGCTGGGGATCATCAGGGACGGGAGGTACCGGTGGGAGCTCTGTGGTATGATTAAAGAAGAGTGACACAGGAAAACCTGTATATAACGACCGCTCAAGGGAGACACGAAATGTGTTTTGTTATGACCAGGGTCATGCTGCCCTACTCTGACAAAAGGAAGCAACTAACAAAAGAGACTTTTCTTGTAAATGGGCAAAATGTGTCTGTCACTTGCATTGGCATCAGTGCAACACAATATCATGTTAGATTGAATATCTCGCAGCAAGATGAATATTTTTGTCCAGATTTTGGCTGTATGTAGGGAATGCTGGGTACAATCTAAGAATACCGATGACCCAGATTTGAGTGATTTGTCACTTGCCTCCTTTTGTCAGAGTAGGGCAGCATGTTGCATGTAGGTTTTCAATTATTGTAAGTTGTACCATCAATTGTAACATGTGAAATAATGAGAACTGATTGCATGTCGCCATGGTGGTTACCATTGACTGATTGATGTTACATTTATTGAAAACCTATGTGCCACATGATACAGGGCCCTGTTGCATATAACTTACCATTGGTGGTAACTTTGCTACCACTGGAAACATCTAAGGAAACATTGAACTTGATTGGCTGTTGACCGATGTCACCATGGTGGTTACCATTGATGACAAAGTTACTATAGACGGTAAGTGTTATGCGACGGGGCCCAGGTAGTCTTAATGTACAGATTATTTCCATACAGGTTTGAATAGTAAAAACTTTTCAAGGGATTTTTAGGGATCTTTTGAGACAGGTGATGTTTCGCTAGAGCAGGTGCCTCTCCGAATAAACGAATCATACCATAAGGAATGTGATGTCAGTATCCTGTCACAACTTGAATAAATGTATTACGTAAAGTCATGAGTTGTATATTGCAATCACTTCAGGACTGAAGTAACTTAAACTCAACTTATTAAACACAAACGTACGTCTAGACTGGAATATTGGCATCATACTTATCACAAATAATTGCATTACCTTACATAAGTCATGTTACATGTACATTTTCAATTCTTGTAACTTACCATCAATGGTAACTACCATGGAAACAACCAACGAGATTTCATTGTTGCACCTATTGTCATGGTAGTTACCATTGATGGTAACCTACGTAGAACATGGCCCTGGTGTCAGGACCACAACAAAACTCGACTCTAACCCTGTCATCTTGTCCACATAAAATCATGACAACAGTTCTTTTTTGTTAAAAACAAACTTTCTGCATTTCTCATTAAACTCATGACACATTACAGACCCACCTGGATACTACTCAGTGACTTGGACTGAGCGGGAATGGCGGGCGGGCGCAGACTGCCTGTTTTGAAGGTAACACCATGGCTATGCTGAAAGATAATAGTAACACAACAATATAGGTTTACTTAAATTATACAAGATTCCTTAATGAAGATGTGTTTTGTTATCATCGAAAAACGAATTATTGGTATTTCTTATTGTGAACTAAGCAATGTCTTTGAGTAAATTCAGTAGTTCAGCAGTATAAGAGTTCAGGGTTGAATAGGATGCCATATTATGATTACGCTCTATCCGGGAGTTTATTGAAATAAGATGCAGCGACATTAAACCTACATACCTCCAGAAAGCTACTGTGTGACAAGGATCGTTTCAGTTTCAGTGGTATGTCCTCCCCCGTCTGTCAAGGAAAACAAAACACTTGTTTTAAATTTAGTATACGGGATATCACAAAGTCGTCACAGACACGAAACAAGCAACATATCGTATCACTATTTTTAAGTATCTCCAACCTATTTTCCTGACTCCCCTGTCAAGAACCTCTCTCATCACACACACACACACACACACACACACACGCACACACACACACGCACACACACACACACACACACTCTCTCTCTCTCTCTCTCTCTCTCTCTCTCTCTTTCTCTCTCTTTCTGTCTTTCTCTTTCTCTCTTTCTTTCTCTGTCTTCATTTATGTTTTGCGAGTTGGAGATGATGTTTTCAATAAATTCAATTAAATTGAATAGTGAGCGCACTTTTCCTTTCCTTCTTCAGAAGATCAGGAAAAATATGTTTTCTGAATAATGAAGGCAATATCTTTTCAATCAAATTCAAAATAAAGCAACAACATATCAACCGCACATATTTTGGAAGTCAACACTTACGTAATTTCCTTTCAGGGCCGATTCGATCTCTTCCTTCATCTTGATCCCTTCGTTTAGAACCTCATGATCCACAATCTGCTCAAATGAAGGAAAATTGAACAATTTGGGGACATTTTTTAAAGATAAATTCAGCAGACTTACATTAACTTGAAGTATCCAGGAACATCAGGGCAACGGTCCAGTCCAGAATAAACCAATGATGGGATGATTTGCGAATTAAAAATTGTCAACGAATTGAACGCACTGCCTGAAAGGTCGTGGTTGTTACTTTCTCTTTCTATTCATGGAAGTAGTTAATAGTTACTTGCTTATTGTCTACATCACACTCCTTTTGTCCTTATTTCATTTTGGTTGTTTCTTTCTTTGCATTGATTGAGTCTTTCTCTCAACCTTTTTACCATCAGTCGTCTTATTATATTTCTCTTCCATCTCATAATGTTTGATTTAAATGCCGAAATTAGAACTAAAACAAAATAAAATAACATGTTCTATCATATTTTTTCTTTCCTCCTATTTTCGGGTTTATTAACGGAAATAATACAACTACATGAAAATTGTATTCACGAAAGTGTTACAATTCGCAAATACTTTGGACCATCATTCATTTTAAATTTCACAATTCTCCCTTTTCTGGTTTTAATGAGTCACAAAGAACATGTTCAAACCATCAAAACCAAACTCGAAAGCAAATGCAATCACGATGTAACAATATCAAATATAAATGTACGTGAAAGAAATATTATCAAAATCTATTAACAGCACTTCCGATACGCACCTGCTTCTCGACTGTTTGTTTGAAGAAATCAGCCGTCCCGCGCAGGACGTCAATGGCGTGTCGACCAATCATATCCACGGCCACGCCCCATCGATCACATGACGTCATCATCACCCTCCCGCCAGTCATCTCACGGACCAATCGCCGATGAGCTTCTGCGTCTGCGCCTTGGAGGTATTTACTTACCAAGGCGAACGGATGTGTAGAATCTAAGGAGGGGAGATAATGTTACTTGTCGGGAAGGATACGGCAAATTCAAAAGTAACATTCAAACATTTAAACACACAGGATTTCATGGGACAGTATCATACCAAGACTAAAACTTGGTGGACACGCACACCGGCACCCTGAGCTGACACTCCATTCAGTCTTATTGTGGGAGCCCCTCCATGGAAAAGCAAAAAAAAAAAAGGAGAAACCCAGGAGAACTCATATTGATTCTCTTCGAACAGACACTGGTCTCCATGAAATAGTTAATTTGATGACTGAAGGGAACCTCTTGAAAGAACATGTCCATGGAACACGGGAATACTACCCGACTTGATTGATTGATTATTCATACAAAAAAAATAATATTCCATAATTGTCTTTCAGCATCATGGACAACAACCATATGAGTATATTCTTGTTCTGTGCCATAATTCCTAACATATCTATTCCTTCCCTCACCCCATCTCTCATCATTCCTTCTTTCCATCATTACCATGATCAGCCTCAGTACCACCAGCGATACCACTAACAACAATAACAACAATAATACCAAGACTAGATGCAGCCGCCGGACCGCTATCCACAACAACAACGCACCATAATATTAACTATCAAAAATCTTGAGGGGCGGGGGGAGAGGGATGTGGGTGTGTGTGTGTGGGGGGGGGGGGGGCAAGGGGAATATCGACTCACCTAGCAAGGGTTTGATTCCTTCCTTGTCATCTTCAATGGGTAGCGGGGGTGCCCCTTCCATCGCACCTCTACAAATGAATGAATGTTAGAATACCTCAATTTGAACTTTGAAGTACACGTATAAAGAACGATGAGTCTGTGCAAATTAAAAGTCACAAATATCAATTTAAACTTTTAAAGTTATCTTACCTCTGATAAGTTTCAGACGCACTTAAGGAAAAAGTCGTTCCCTGATGCTCGGCGCACCAACATTCGGATTTTGTTTTCATGTCCGTTTTTTGTCTTGCCTGAACGAAGTTCGGCTGAGACGGAGTAATAATTTTTCCTGTTAGTCTGTTGGTCTGTTGATCTATTGATCTGTTAGTCTGTTGCAAAAATGTTTTATCAACTTATTTTCATTTATTTATTTCTCCATCAGTTGTGGTCATACTTGGTACAAATGAGCCTCGGGTAATACTACATGTGTGTTGATAAGGATGATGAGGTCACTGTGCCATGAAAGTCTTGGTTTAACTCGCTCTTTTTTCTGCATGTTTATTGATTACGAAATCAGACGAGACTCGTGGTTCGCGAACTACCTTGTTTGTCTGGTCATGCTAGTATATTAGAACGGAGGCAAACATGACTGATGTTGCTGCGTGGTGCATTGTGGGACGAAGTGCGGTATGGAGGCTGCTGGGGTTTTTTTTTTTTAAAGTTAGCAATTGTCTCGATAAGACATTTTAGTATAAACCATGTCATTATAAAGACATGATATGGTAAGAACCACAGCAACGAAGAAGTTTTTTTTTCTAAAGATGACCTACCTCCTCCCCGCGAAATAGCTCGAAAAAGCCAACCGGTTGACAAAATTTGAAGATTGATTGCCCGTCCGGGTCAGCTCGAAGCGCCCTCTACGGATAGGGGCTTTCTTCTCAGTCTTCTCCTCATTCACGTCCGTTTGTTCGGGTCCGCACACCATCTGAGAAGGAAAGAACAACGAGCAAGGAGGTAAGATTGTGATTTGTGGGCATGGACTCAAGTCAACATTGTCTCACAGCACGCGTATGCTAGAGAAGGTTAGACCAACTGGGGATTATGACTGACTGCACAAAGTGAGTATGAGAAAGAAGAAATGGAACACACGTAGGAAGGGTAGGAATTCGAGAGGGGAAGAAGTTAACATGAAGAGTTAGAGAAGAATAAAAAATATAGGAAACTGGATGCATAATGTAATATTTAAAGCAAGAAGCGACATTGGGAATTTCATTGAAGAAAATTTGTTGTCGATTATTTTTTTTTAACTAAAGCCCGCTTTTATGAACTTCAACATTACATATCCTATGCACGCCGTTTGATTCTGTATGTGTAACGGTAAAACCATAAAAATAAAACCTTCAAATCCAACAACAAAAAAATGGCTCCTTCATCAGATTTGATTCGTCATTTTCCTTACCCGTTCTATGCGCTTTAGCGACCGTTCGGACATCCGTCGTCGGATTTCGTCATTCGACTCGGCGAGATCCGAAACCTCCCGCGCGATGAGCTGGCTGACGTAGGCAGTGAATCCCCGGATCCCGCTGATGATTCGGGATAACTTGACGAAGATAAAATAATAAACAAGCAAACAAACCAATGTCACTGTCAGAAATTATAGGAAATGATTCGTTAGGATGCGGTCTTGTATCCTACACGTTATGCCAACAACTATTGTGTCAACGACTATTGAGTCAACGACTATTCTGCCGACAATTACTGTGCCAACGAGTACTGTGCCAATGACTAAAACATAAGTGTGAGATCAATGTTTTATTAAGTGCTGGGCGTACACCAGTTATGTGCGTGCTCGTCTTTTAGTATGAATTATGGTGAAACGTTGTGTTTTATGTCAGAACAAACTTGTTCGTAAATTGCTAAAGTGACATACAATAAAACGTTTAAGAGTACGAAATTTAAACATTTGTAATTACTTCATACAATTATTTATTCATGGTTTGTTGACTATATCACAATTTGTGGGAATGACACCGATTTATATATAATAACATTGAGAGGCATCACATGAAGCATCATTACTTTTATACAAATGGTAACTTTGAACACTTTACGGAAAGAATTGAATTGGTACCAAATAAAATGGGAAAATTTTTCTTAGCATTAAATTTTATTCCATTAAACACCAAACAGGGTAAATCGAGTAAAATGTCTGCAAGGAAACCACAATGCGTCCATCGGTCAAATAACAGCCCACAGGTACTCAACAAATTAATAGGACAGCCAATCAACGTTAAAATCATACCTCTCTTTCCACAAAGAAGATTCCGTCGGTTGCCGATGTCGGCCGACTCCTCGCGCTCTTCCTCCGCGCATGCGTGTGACGTCGTTCCTGTGACGTCATTGCTCCTATGTGGTTGCTCTTGATAGGGGTGGGGTCGTACTGTGTCCACTCGTCTGGAGGAGGGGGAAGGGGCAGCCCACTGCTTCGGATGTAGCCGCGATGACGCGGCGAGGCCGACCTTCTACGCGGCGAGGCCGACCGTCTACGCGGCTTGACGTCGGCGTGTGCCTGCATAAACGTCAGCGAACGCAGTGATTTTATTTGATGTGATTCATTATGAGACCTAAAAAGTTGTTTTCATAGTTATTCCGAAAGGAAAATAATTTTCATCCATAGAGTACAATGAAGCTCAAATTTTCGTTACCATCCAAGCAACTTCTTTTTTGAAACATCTCATACAAATAAAAGAGAAATTATTCACTTAATCTCATCTTATGAGTATAATTTTATATAAAGACTAGCAGTAATGAAGAGTATCGTGTTTTAGCAGAAAGGTTTCAGAATACTGAGAGTCCATACTTTTGTATTGTATGATTAGTTTTATACCCGATTAAGAAAGGTACCAAGAAAGTCAACATCTTGCGAGCATCATCGTCTCTACCGACTGTACGGTTGCATTTACACAACTTATTATTAGTCTTATTATCAACTTATTAATATTAGTCTACAAAGTGGATACTAATTCTTAACACCCATTGAAATGAAACTTACCGGTGTAATTGACCATGCACCCAGCGGGTCTAGTAGCGGATCCGTCTGCATACCCTGTAGAAGAAATATGAAAAATATATATATATATAAATGAAAATAAAGGCAAACAATTAACTACAATATACGACTTTGCAGTTTATTTCACTGTGCGTAACATTCATTCTTACTGAATAATTCTTCTGTAACCTTGAGTGGTTGAGATATCGAGTAAAGAGTGATCTGTTGGGGGTCTTTTTTTCCCAGGAAAATATCGCGTTGCGTCTGTTTGGCAATTGATACCTTACAATAACGAATTAATGAAGATCTAAACGAGCGGGAAATATTGATTGATATAAGAGGACAAAAAATTTATTTAAGTAAGCAATCATTTCTCATTTAGACAGACGGGCAGCACGAATACCCCACCTGATCGACGATCACGTATTCTTCGAAGGAGACTATGTTGCCCTCGTCATCCAGCGTTCCTTCTCCATGCACCCCTCCTGCCCCGCCTACTGTACCCCTAGCATCTTCCCCTTCCTCCCCCTCTCCTTCCCCTTCCTCCATCAGCGCCGCATGCCCGCCGATGCCAACCGATTTACGTTGCTCCGCCGTCGCCTTCGTCGCTGTCGACGTTTCACGTATCACCCTGACGTTCCGACGCGGCGCCGCCTTGTGCAAGCCTTGCGACTTGAGCTGCTCGTATAGCGTGCGCTCCTCGTGCGAGCGACCGCTACTGCCTGCGGTGCTGTCGGCGGCGGTCGACGGCGAGACTTTGGCGAGGAGTTTGGCGACGTTGGGCGGCTGGATAGTGCTCCGACGGCGACTCCATTCTCGAGGGACCTCAATGCGATCGGCCTGGTTTGGATATTCGGAAAGAGCAAACAACAACATTTGAAACAAATCCCTTGTAATTCCATTGTTATTGATACTCCAGTAAAAGTAAACGAAAGTCTTTCCGTAGAACTAAATGTTTCTTAAAAACATGAACAGCAAATATCAAAAATCGGTATTAAGCAGAAAATGGAGGGAGCCATGTATTTGGCTCCTTTATATTATATTCACACAACTATTTTTTAACTCATGAAAACGATTTACACCTTTATTATACAGCCATCTTTGAATACAGGATCGCATTGTTCAAAGTGCTTTACAATGAAATGATACCCTGGTCACTGGATATATTTCACGCCTGTCCAGCATTTATCACAAAAGTACGGATTTTTAAAAAAAAAAAATTCTAAGCCAGCCAACAAACTGCTCCATGGGATTCGTGTGTATTCCTTGCGTTGATATGACAATGGGAAAAGGTTATACTGACTGGAGGGGGCGATGCAGTGTCCTTGTCGTCTTCGCTGTCGCCCTTCTTCTCCTTGTTAGCTGTCTTCTCGATGCGGTCACTGCCTAGGGCGTAGCTTCGGTTACCTGTGGGGCGTTAGGGGTAACACTTGACATGGGTTAACTCCTTCTGAGCTAGGCAACGCAAGTCTCTATGGGATTGGTGTCTAAAGAGTTAACTCACTCTATGCACGACGAACCATATCATAGGATGTGGGTGCATAACGGGTCTCAATGGCGCTCAAAGAGTTAACTCCTGTGTCAGACACAATACGTCTTTATAGGATTTATGTGTATAGCAGCTGCAAGAATAGCTCAATGGTGCTAGAAGAGCTAACTTCATTCTTCAGACACAACACATTTCTTTGACGATTTGCATATTTTTTTTTTCTTTTCTTTACGAATAAAATCTATTCAATGAAATGAGGCACAGAGTTCATAAAAAATAATCACGTTCCTGCTTTTTATTTTTTTTAAATCTGTTCCCATCTATTCTGGCAATGAGTAAAACGTATTGGATGTGAAAACTTACCTCCGAACTGCAAACTAACGATTTCCCTCTTGGCCCGAGCGAGTTCTTTCTTCACCGATTCGAGTTCGGTGGCCATTCGGGATCGATGTTCGCGTTCTCGGTTAAAATCGGCGAGGGTCGGCTGCGCGCCATCTTCGGAAAACTCCGGCCAACCATCTGTAAGACCAACGCACATGGTGACAACGGTGGATATCAAGAAATAAAATTTAACCTACTTACAAATCGGATTTATTAAAATCATGCATATTTTGCTACCAGAGCTTGAAGTTAACTTGCTTATAAAATAGATATGGACGACATTACAATACATGGTATGATGTCACAGTCTAACAAACAAACACTTAACTAAAGGAAGATATTTCGAATTAGAATTAACATCATAGGTCATAGCAAAATACCAAACTGTCATGATTAACGATATCTAGGAAATACGCCTATGATTCAAGGATCTGTACCTGACATCATATGCGCCTGCACTGAACGTACCATAATCATGATTACATGAGGAATTACGCAACAGGTTCGTTTGAAAAATAACTAGTCATTTTTATTCTAGTGACGTCTGGTAAGCTCTGTAGGGGGGGGGGGGGGGCGTATCATGACTTAGGTATATCATAGAACACGTGTAATCATTATTTTAGGATAACACTTGGTAACACTGGTTTCGAAGATTGATCAAATCTTTGAACTGAAAATTTTCATGGTGTTTCTCTTGTCAACATACAAAGATCATAGTTAAATATAGGGTACAACAGAGCTGATTGTTCTTTTGTTGTAACTGTTGGTATTGAATTGATTTTGAAAGTGATCGGCCCTCACTGAATTTAAGGTTACGGTCGATGCAAAAAAAAAGGGACAAAGTTATGAAATATGTATACAAATTTACTCACCAAAGGACTGGTGAGCTGACTTCATTTGTAGTAGGAGCTCAGACGGAGGTTTGGGCCTGGTAACCGGCGATGAACTTCTACACTTCACCTGCTTAGTCTTGGACGGAGGGCGAAACGTTGGGGTCGAACGCGCATCGGGTGAGTTAGTCTCAGGACTGTGAAAGAAACGTGTGATAAGGAAAGAAGAGGAGGAGGAAGAAGGAGAAGAAGAAGAAGGAGAAGAAGAAGAAGAAGAAGAAGAAGAAGAAGAAGAAGAAGAAGAAGAAGAAGAAGAAGAAGAAGAAGAAGAAGAAGAAGAAGAAGAAGAAGAAGAAGAAGAAGAAGAAGAAGAAGAAGAAGAAGAAGAAGAAGAAGAAGAAGAAGAAGAAGAAGAAGAAGAAGAAGAAGAAGAAGAAGAAGAAGAAGAAGAAGAAGAAGAAGAAGAAGAAGAAGAAGAAGAAGAAGAAGAAGAAGAAGAAGAAGAAGAAGAAGAAGAATAGAGGAAAAGTTGCGGTATAAAATTATATACCGTGCGTGTCTGCAGCTTGCGCGCGAACATCTACAATCCCTTGCGCGCGTCCTCCTGAGTGGTAGTACGTACCAGCATAAAACGCGCACCTCCACACGCAAAGAGGTGCACAGCCGGTTGTGACCACGGCAATCAGAAGGGGGTGGTGAAAAGAATGGTGTGAAAAAATACAAAGAGAAGGAGGGGGACGAGGAATATACATGTAGGATGATAATACTGATTATAAGTATTTTAAAGAATAAGACCGAGAAGGGGCGTAACAGAGAGACAGGGACAGCAACAATAAACATGCGGAGAAAAACGACGAAAAGAACAGGATGAGCCGAAATTAAACAAACAAGAAAAACAAGTAAGCGAAGACATTTATCCATCACTTACTCGTTTCCTAAAGGCAGAGCGACCTCGGCAGATGGGTCGTCATCGTCGTTGAACTCGGCTGCGGGAAGGAATCTGGTGAGGTCGACGGAGCGTCGGAGGTGGCGGATGGCTTCGGGCGAAGCGGCCCGGATGTTCTCTAACAGCTCGCTGACGTCATGCTCCATTCGCATGTTTTTGGTTTCCTTAGTAACGAAGAGGAGGGTGCATACAGGAAAGAAGTGTTTCATTAGCTGCTTTTAAAATCGTGTTTACTTATCAATATAATCCCGGTTAACTGAACTAAAAATTTTACATGGGTCATAAACAGATGGATACAAATTCATAACAGGCTATGTTTCACTTATGGTTCAAATTACTCTTCAAAAACAACAAAGTAAACAAGATGCGATGAATGTTTTGCTTATGACTCGAAGTACTCCTAGAAAACGGAGGGATTAAGAAAGATGCGAGCCAACCGCGAATAAAAGTAAGAGTGGTCTTATGCGGATACGCAACGACAAATAAACGGATAAGCATATGAATCACAGCGAGGGAGAGAGAGAGAGAGAGAGGGAGAGAGAGAGAGAGAGAGAGAGAGAGAGAGAGAGAGAAACACACACACACACACACACAGATTGACGGAATGACATGTCACCTGCACGCTATTCAATATTGATATCCCCACTTTCTTTCGAAGACAAAACGCCAAAAGCTGACATCATATCG
Organism: Arbacia lixula; assembly: GCA_963669155.1. Classification (NCBI taxonomy): domain Eukaryota; kingdom Metazoa; phylum Echinodermata; class Echinoidea; order Arbacioida; family Arbaciidae; genus Arbacia; species Arbacia lixula. Next base: position 18,586,239 of record OZ022590.1, on the reverse strand, counting down.
GAAACAGAACTCACTTTTTCGATGACCTTCATCTCCAAAGTCGTAACCTTATCGATCAAATTCTCATTCTGCTGTTTGACCTCCGTGACATCAGTGCTGACCCGATTTTTGAAAGTGCGTTCACCTCGATTGTCACTCTTCTGAGGCGCATGCGGCTCTGTGACGTGGCCGAACGTGATTGGACGGTGCTCTTTTGGCTCCTCCTTCTTCTCCTCTGTACTTTCTTCCTTCGCGTGATCGTGAGATTGCTTGAGTGTTGCCTCTAATCCTCGGATTTTCTGTTTGTGGTATAACGAAAGTTTTTACTAGCTTAAGACCAATTCACTCAATATTTCACATTTATATGTGTAACGCAGGCAATATTAAACAGCGACTATTCTGTTGACGTTGTACAAAGCTTACATTAGGAATGTCAAATAATAATTTTAACAAGTCAAGAAGAATTTTGAAAAATTTCACTGTGTGAGTTAATTGCACATGCCTTCTGTGATATCACGGAGTAGGGTCAATGGTGATATAAGTTCTGTCTTAATCTATGAATAAAAAAAAAAGGAACTATAGGGAGCATAATCAAATCCACCATTGCACTCAGTGGAAAGAAAGTGACGCTCTGTTTTTCGTTAACTTACCCTCTTGAGTTCAACCACGGTGTTACGATACTGGTTGACTTCTGACTTCAGCAACATGTTATCACTCTCCAGCACCGAGAAGTCTTTCTTGACTTTGTTGATTTCCTGAACATTAATATGATAGTAATGTAGCACATGAAAAGTTCAAGAAAAATCTCAAAACTACCCCCTTAAAAAGAATCGGGGGAAGTACAAGGTACTACAAAATGTAAAACTAGGATAGGGGAATTTAACTTACATGTTTCTTAAACTAGTTTCATGACACTTTTTATGATAAACTGATAAAAACATGTATTAATTTCTGATAATTTCACAGATTGTTCTCAGATTTTTACGACAAGCTTTTCAGATTTGTTTTTGTTGTTTTTTTTTTGTTTGTTTTTTGTTTCAACATGTATTTTATTAATCAATGAACACCAGTTTTACAGAACATTAAACAATTATTCATGAATGATTTAAATGACAATTACTGTAACAAATAAATAAATTATTTCCAGAAACATATTCGTCATAATTATTGATCATAACAAATTTATACAAACTGTCAGATTTTTCAAGAATTACATCAAATTACAACAATAAAGAAAAACAACCATTAATCGCTGTTCAAAAGGAAAAACATATCATTCGCTCATTGTGTTCATTGATAAATTAGATAAGAAAAAAGGACACAAAAAAGGCCCTTCCCTCCATTACCCCTACCCCACCCCTCCACCATACCCCGCCCTCTCCTTTCCCCCCCCCCCCCCCCCCCCCGGGCTTCTTATACATGCACTTATTTCTTCTGGAACAGGAGCATACATATTACCATCTCTAGAACGAGTTGCAGGGCATATCTTGGTGGATACTAAAAATACTTCTGAATTGTCGTCCCACTCCTTCAATGTTAATAAATATACGTTTTATTTTAGTTTGTTTTATTTTATTTTCAAATACATAAAACTCACAAGGCAGGGGAGCCCTACCATATCCAATTTTCCCACTTTTTCAAGTGCACTGATAATGTATTATGCAAAACTGCTATCCTTTTTTTCTTCTAACCTATCTTGTTCAATCTGGCTTTTAACCGATTGTTCAGTTATTTGTGTGTTCTTTCCTCTTCCTAAGAAAAATAATCTTTTTACTAGTATTAAAACATGATTAACTAATTGACCTCTTCCTTTGTCCGGTAAGTCAATTCCAAAATGAATCTCTTCCCAGCTTAAGTTTTTTAAATCTATATAATCAAGAAGGTTACTGCACCGTTCCCATATCATCCCAGCAAATTCACACGTATAAAATATGTTTATAAGTCTCTTCCTCTTTGTGACAAAATGAACATAAGTTATCATCAGTAATGTTGAATTTACATAAATGATAGTTCGTATATAATATTCCGTGTAATAACCTAAATTGGAAATCCCTCAATATACAGTTCAAAGTACTTTTTCTAGGTCTACTAAATACAGATTTTATATCTGTATCCGAAAACTCGCGAGTATGTACATTTCTCATTTTTTCTTTCAAAGATGACTTATCTCTTATCTTTTCCACAAAATCATTATAAACTTGTTTAGATGTATTCGTATCTAAAGAAAATTTACAGCTATTTCTTATAAAAGTCATTTCATCACATGTATCAGTTCCTGGTTCCGTATTTTCTATTTTCCTTTTCCAAACTATTGGAAGTACTTCATATATTCTTTGAATAATCAAAACCTCTGAATAAACCAGACCTTTACTATAAAGATAAGCCGCCGAATATAACTCCCCACTCCTGTCTATAATATGTTCTACTCTAAAAAAAATTCTTCAACTGCAAATTTTCATTATAAATAGATTTTCCTTCAATTCGAATCATTTTATTATTTAAAAGGACTTCCTTCCGTACCTGATTATAATTACCCCTAAATTCCTTCGTTTTTGCCCAGACTTCTAATAAGTTCGCATAGAATAGCGGTATAGACAAATCCAAAAGGTCTACTAAATAATTACAACAAAATATAAATTTGCCTCCTATCTGCTTTGTACATTCCTCAAAGTATTGTTTCCATTTCATTTCTTGTTTACCATAACAAAGCCTTTTGACCCACATTACTCTTTGAGCGTCTATTAATGATGGAAAATGCATTAATTTTAAACCCCCTTGTTCATAACCTAAAGCTAAAACACTTTTATTAATCTTCGGTTTTCCTCGCCAAATAAAATCCCAAACAATACTTTCTAACTCACCATATACCCAGTTTGGCACCGGAGTGAGAGAGGCAATATATTTAAGCTTAGAATAAATAAAAGTCTTCAATAACTGAATTTTACCCTGAAGTGTCAAATCTCTTTGCTTCCACCATATCAACATTTTTTTAATTTTACTTAGAATTTCTTTATAGTTCTTATTTTCCTTCACATCGGGATCCAACGTGAAGTATAGCCCTAAAATCTTTAAAACACCCACTTTTTGCCCGAAAACTCCACCATACTCCCCATCTTCATCTTGACTACTTCCAAGTTGTAACAATTTCGTCTTATCTTTATTTATTTTGAGACCGGAAACCGCTTTAAAACCCTCAAAAACCACTACTAATCTCCTGATGGATTCAATATCTTGTACAAGAGTAATATCGTCCGCATAAAGCACCTGCTTGACTTCATTTGACCCGAACGGTAAGCCTAAGATATCTATATCATTCCTTATATTGTGTGCCAAAACTTCAATACATAAAATAAAAAGATAGGGTGACAACTGGTCTCCTTGTCTAACTCCCTTTTCGACCTTAAAATATCCTGTGGATTTACCCCCATTAAAAACACAACTAAGGGCATTATTATAGATAGTATCCACCCATTTCCGGAATGACGGTCCAACACCGAAAGACAAAAGGACCTCTTGCATAAAACTATGAGCAACTGAATCGAAAGCCTTTTCAAAATCAATGGCAACTAAATAACCCGGTAAATCAAAATGTGATGTGTGGAATATCATATCATCTATGATACGTATTGCTTCACCAATATTTCTGCCCTTCATAAATCCCATTTGATCTTCCAAAATAATTTCATCCAAAACTTGTGTAACTCTCAACGACAAAACTTTAGATAAAATTTTGTAATCCACATTGAGTAATGAAATAGGCCTATAATTCTTTATTTGCAATAGATCCTTATCCTCTTTAGCAATTAGAATAATCATTGCTTGCTTTTGAGAGGCCGATAATTCCCCATATTGATATGCTTCATTAAAGGCCTCTACAACTAACTGCCCTATAACTGGCCAAAAAGTTTGATAAAATTCTACGGTTAGGCCGTCATTCCCGGGTGATTTATTCAGCTTCATTTTTTCTAAAACCTGTATACACTCCCTTTCAGTTATTAATCCTTCACACAACTTTCTAGACTCTAAAGATAACGTGGGTAAATCTGAAAGAAAGAAGGGATTGTCTAAGTAGTGGATCACCTCCGATTTCGCATATAATTTACTATAAAAGTGCTTAATTTCAATGATTATATCTGCTTCATTATGAATAATTTCCCCCTCTTCATTAACAATCTTTTTAATGGTACTTTTCCTTTTATTTGACTGCATTAACTGCGTAAAAAATCGCACATCTTTCTCACCCCCTTCATACCAAGAGGCACGGGAGCGAATCTTAACTCCTTCATTAACATAATCATAACTTATTTGTAATTCCCGTTTTTTCTCTTCCAGTATTTTACATGTCTCTTGGTTTGGTTGATCTACTAAACTTTTTTCTAAATCTTCAATCTCTTGCTCAAGTTTTCTTCTCTGTTCTTTCCTATTTTGAGCAAGTTTCTTAGAAAAACGTTGCGTAAATTGACGAATTTTTAATTTCAAAAAGTCCCAAAGGACTCTTTTATCTTGAATCTCTACTTGTAAATCCCCTTTTAAATTCAAAATTTCTTCTTTCATTTGCTGAACATAAGCAGCGTCATTGCACAGACTATTATTAAATTTCCAATAAGAGCCTTTATTTTTTATCTGTGTTTCACGTTTATCAAAAAGACGTAACTCTATTGCCGAATGATCAGGAGCAATTGAATGCATTATTTCACATTTTACCACTAGGTCAACCAAATCTTCTGAGATTATCCAATAATCTAAACGACTTTGCATGAATGGTAATTTATATTAAAGTATATTGTTTTTTTTTTTGTTGGGTTTTTATTCCTCCAAATATCTATTAAGTTCCATGTATACATAAAATTTTCCATTTCCAAATTGAATCTATTTTGACCTACAGGTTTATTACTACCTACATAATCTAACTCTTCATTTTGAATCATATTAAAATCCCCACCCACTATAACCGGAAGAGAATCTTTATTTAACTGCCTCAATTCTTCCTCTAGCTCCTACAATACTTGTATTTGCTCTCTTCCTTTTCCTCTGACTGGAAAGTAAACACGACACAAAAGTACCCTTGAGCTTTCCAAAACACAATCTATCAATACATATCTCCCATCTAAATCAGATATAGCATTTTTCAACTCCAAATCTAATGAAGGATTAACTAAAATCAAAACACCTTTACTGTGGGGGGTCCCATGACTGTAAATACATTGTCCATTCCATTCTAATGACCATTCGTTTTTTAAATAGATCAATCGATATTAAGTGGAATTTAAATCGATTTGAATAGATCAATCAATATTACGTGCAATTTAAATCGATTTAAATAGCTCGATCGATATTCAGTGCAATTTAAATCGATTTTTTGTATTAAGAAGTTTTTATTTGTCAACAACTTCAATTCATACATGTGATATACAAAATAAAATACATACGGCAATACAATATATCCTTACAAATTAATATATGAATACATTGTAAACTCATATAGTTAACACTTTACATTTTCTCTTTTTTCCTTTAGTGTTACAATAACACCTAATAAAACTCAACGTACTCAATTTTTTTGTAGTGTCAAAATATTCATAACATGACAAATTTTCCAAATACACAAAGCCAATCATTAATACAACCTAGTCGAATTGAAGCCATTAACAAGGATTTTCCATAACCCCCCCCCCCCCCCCCTCCCCACCTTGGCCTCATTCCTCAAATATTTCATATCCTCTAACAACAACAACAGCATCTGGCCCTGAACCCTACACAACCTTCCCGTTCTACTCGTGTGGGGGCGGAAAGAACGTTTTCTTTCCTTCTCTGAATGGTAAGAATGAAACAAAAATATATATATATATACATATATATATTAATGAAAAATACTCTCATACCTCAAATAGTTTATTCATTATCGTTATTATACACACATGTTACTTATTTCATTTATTCATTTTCACTTCATTTTTTTTTTTATTATCATTATTTTATTATTATTATTTTTTTTTTTTTTTTTTTTTTGCACATCTAGCTCTCCCTAAACTCCTCCCAACATTCCCATTTTCTTAAGTGAAGGGGGTATTTATTTCTATTTAATGCCAATTTTCTTTCTTCAAATTCATCTTCTTTGAATTTACGTTTAATCTTATTCAAAACTATTTCTGATTTTTTTTCTCTACCACTGAAAACTAAATACTTCACAAGGATTATTAAGTGATTAACCAATTTTTCTTTTCCTTGATCTGCTAATTTTATCCCCCAAAATATGTCTTCCCAAGTAAGATTGGTGAAAGAAACAAAGTCAAAAATATTCTCGCAGTCTCTCCATATTAATTTTGCTTTTCCGCATTGAAAAAATAAATGACGATAAGTCTCTTCTTCTCTTTTACAGTAGCTACACAGATTAGAATCAACTTTCCCAAATAAATACAAATGCTGATTTGTATAAATGATTCCGTGTATTAATTTAAATTGGAACTCTCGATTTAAATAGATCAATCGATATTAAGTGCAATTTAAATCGATTTAAATAGATCAATCTATATTAAGTGCAATTTAAATCGATTTAAATTGATCAATCTATATTAAGTGCAATTTAAATCGATTTGAATAGATCGATCGATATTTGTTTTCTTCATGAACGATATTTACATGGGTCGCATTATCCCAGGACAGAATGTGCTTATCTATTTGACGTCATTTTCCATGATTTGTTGGTCAATAATCAATTCTGCCTCATAAAGACTTGTGATTGATCGTAACTTGACTTGCGATTGAATATTACTCGTAACTCTGCATATTAAAGACAGTGGATTGGACTTACGATCACTTGAGATCAATCACAAATCTGTATCATACGGAGCCGTGGTCCTGAATAAGCCAGTTCGTAATTACAATCTGCGTATGAGCAGATTATTGTTGGTAGAAAATTACCTCAGGTTAAATGCACTACTCATAGAGCAAAATGGAAATTCGTTAGATAGTCAACCACATTTTAACTAATTATCATGGAGATATGGCAACAGCAATTCAGCTCTGCAAAAGTAGTGAAAGAACATTCCACCATGTGCACCTGTTTCTATTGTTGTTCCGGGCACACTGTAAAATGTCTTTATATCCATACCCCAACACATTTTCATGAAATAATCAAAGTAAGCAGTCTAGCACAATTTATTCAGTGGACTGTCCAACCATGGTGTAATTACGAACTGGTATATTTGTTCAAATGTCATCACGATGTTCCTCACCTCTTGTTTTTCGTAGACCCTTTCTTCCAGCCTGCATAAAAGATGAAAACGATACAATAATCAGAGTAAATCAGGAATTATACATATACATCCTTAAACGAGATCAACATTATCAATTTCATGAAGAAATATTATTCAAATATTATCATGAAATAGATGAAAACGCACACTTTATGATATTTTCATATTTCTAAAAATGTTTTTACCATCCATGCTCTGGCATGCTATGATTGATTATAACATTATGATACAGCATGATTATATTGCTTTCTTCTTATCATGTCGTGTATCTATGTTCGTTTTTAAAAAGATTTACTTCAATTTTGTGCATTTAATGAGGGTTTTTTTACATTTATTTACCTGTATGTTTTACGTGATTGTTCCTCTGCTTGTAAAATGATTTTTACAAGGTTCTTTCTAAGAAAATCATTTAATACCTAAAAGAACGCCCAGTGTATAATGTAAGGATATATGATTGTATTGAGCATTGCTCTACACTGTTAGGGATATGTCAGACGAATCGAATGAATAGTAAGTAGAGGTGGGCATGAAAAGCAAATCCCTGCCGAGTTTTTATCGTAATAGTCAAGATTGGGACGTCTGTAAGTTGGAAATACCTTGCCAAAGCTTGCACCTGCTTCGTTATAAGCTGTTCAGTGCTTTCAAGGGCTTTTGTCAACGTTTCAATATCTGTAGAGAGAGAGAGAGAGAGAGAATGAAAGAGAGAGTTCAAAGGAAATTAAAAAATCAGTGCACGGTTACCATGGGGAAAATATAACTCGGAAATATGGAGTGGGGGCCGTGATAGAATGAGGTGTAAGATAGAGAAGGGAAGATAGAGAGAGAGAGAGAGAGAGAGAGAGAGAGAGAGAGAGAGAGAGAGAGAGAGAGAAACAGAGAGAGAGAGAGGGGGGGGAGAGGGGGATAGGTGGGGGCACGTTATTTTCTTATTCTTGGTCTTCAATTTATTACATTTTGAAAGCACGTTGATAAAGGCCATCATCTCTCAGATCCACATAGAAACTTCCAAATTGTATGTGAACAATGAAAATTAGGAAGTCATTATTGACCTTATAGAGGCTGATATTACTACACTGAAAAAAAAACCCACAAACGACAGCTACAAGTAACCACATTGAACACGGTCAGTTAATATCATGATTACATTAAAAATTATAATTCACACGATAATAGGGAAAAGTATATTCATGATATTCTTATGCAAATATACATTCAAGTGAACACGGAAAGCAAACAAGAGAGATAGAGAGAGAGGCCGGGGAGATCACTTAGTCACTTCCACATTTGCGTAAATTCATTTTATCTATTTTTTTTCTCTCAAATGTGTTTTTCTTTGTTAGTCTTTGCTATTTTTATCTTTAATCTTTGTATTAATTGTATTTGAATGCTACATATTTTGTTATGTTTACGTGATTTGTATCACAGGGCTCCTTTGGAAAGCAGTCCTCGAGACTGAAAGGACTACCCTGTCTAAATAAAACGTAAAATAAACATAAAATAAAATAAACATACACACACACAATGCGCACACAGACAGACATACTGACAAATAAACATAGGCCTCAACAACATAAAAACCTCACCCGTTTTGCCTTCTTGTCGGATCCTCGAGAGAAGGGAGACGATCTCACCCGCTGCGTGTTTCCAGTGCACGCCAAAGGCCCGGTCTTTAACCACCTTGGTCTTTTTCGCTGGGAAGGAGGGGAAAACGTGAGTTTATCGTAACACTTTCATTTTTTAAATACCGAAATCGACAACAAAAGTTAGTCGTGTGTGATATAATGATATGAAATTATAAGTCGAAGACCAACAGGAATGTAACATCGAAAATTGAGTCAATCATACCATTAAATTCGTGTTACGCAAATGGTATTGACCATAATAGCTTATACACGGATAAAATGGATAAGGCTGTTGAATGTTTTGGTTGAAGATGGCTAGTGTAGAAAAATAAAACAAACGAAAATATGACCGACGATTACAGGTGCCTCACCTTTGAACATTTCTTGGAATCTTGAGATCACTTTAGCTTGCAAATCCACTTCAGTTCTACATGATGCATGACATAAATTAAAAGATCAGTGCATTAGTATACTAGGGCTAGACGTACCTGGCAGGAACGAACCTTTGTCAGTTTGGTTATGAGACTAAACTGCCGGCAAATAACGTATATACATCGTACTTTTTCATCACTTCTCCGTGTTTCATTTTTTATTTTTCACTTCGTATGTTGTTCAGATACCCTGAAAGAATGCAACCACGCGGGGTAACCGAAAGTTTTATTATCTCCTAAATACTATTTGTACTATTTTTTCCAATAATGATGATGATAAAACCAGATGCTATCGGTCTACTGAGTATCGTGTCCCTGCCTGAACACGTACCCAGTGTTAACAAATACTTTTGACGCTTTTGAAATATCATTAAAAATAGGTTACAACTTGAGTCAAGCTGATATTTACACATAATTAAATATAAGGTTGTCACTTTTTAGAAACAGGTCTCGTGACGTTTTATCACTGATCATGTTTGTAATCCTTCGAATATTTAATGAGATTTCCACTTTTGGACAAATTTGAACCTGAAAACTATTGATACAGAACTATTGATGCACGACACATCTCAATCCACAAGGTCTTTTCTGAGGAAAGGTCCATGCATCATAAATGACATAAGTCGATATTTTGTACTCACACGATCTTGGATTTGGGAGCCTCTGCTTGCGGTCTCCTAAGTAGCACGCTGAGGTCTTTCAGCTTCTGGAATCCAGTCTGAGTCGACTCCATCTTATCCCTGCACGGGCAGGATATCGGTTGGAGAGAAGGGATGAGGTTGAAGAGGAAAAATAAATATTATGTATGTATGGAGATATGGGGGAGAGAGAGGTGGGAGAGAGAGAGAACAACGTGAAAGCAATATTATAAAGAGAGAGAGAGGGGTGGAGGAGAAAAGGGGAAAGAGAGAAAGGGTGTGGGTAGACGTGGAGAGATAGAGAAAAAAAGGGAAAGCAATATACAAAGATAATAGCGTAAAAGGGAGAGAGAGGGGGGCGAGATAGGGAGAGAGAGAGAGAGAGAGAGAGAGAGAGGGAGCGAGATACGGAGAGGGCGTCGTTATACAATGATATAGTATTAGTACATACGTAAAACGGAAATGAGAGGAACTTAAAATACAAGAGGACAAGTAGAGAGTGAGATTGGAGTATCGCATCAAATACCTGAGCGCTGAGAGAACATCGGATACCTCTGCCCCGCCTCCTTCTTCGAACTAGAGAGTAAAGAAATTATCATCATGATGTGATTTGATAAACAATACATATATACAGAGTTGAACCTTAGTAAATTACATTTTGACAAAAGGTAAGCGCAATTCAATTACTTTCCTCGCTCTCCCTCATACATTCTTCCCCTCTCTCTCTCTCTCTCTCTCTCTCTCTCTCATTCCTTTCATTTATGTCCGCTATGTGTGCAGTTTCTTCATTGTTCGACGCTTCCTACTCCTTTCATCGATTAAGTATTCATAAAGTGTTGAAGTCGTTCTATTCCCGTTTTTCGAGTGTTTTCTTACCTGGCTTAAATCGGCGATATCGCCCGACTGCAGAAAAAGAAAAAAACAAATATCAGAATTAATATCACAATTAACAAACAACACGGTAACAAGGTCGTGGATATAACGTGGGGAGAAAATGATTGCGCTACAAATACATATTCATAATTTTGAGAATATTAGGAATTTCTTTCTGCTCATGATGTGTAAAGATTATCTTAGATTTCATATTCAGGGGCAAGGTCGTTGCAAAAGGATATTATTCTTTGTTTTTAATGTTGACGCGTGTAATTGATAGAACCTACTTGACGATATGTAGGTCTGCTGACTAACTCATGCAGTAAACAAACTTTGAGAACTTACACGTTGGTGGTGACTCATTTTCATGCAATGATTGTTGGATTTCACATTGAATCCAGCAGTTTTTGTATTGGACAATAATATCCGGTGTAAAAATGTGACACCTTCATATTGCAGTGTATTTCATTATACGGGCAGACACAGTTGGCAGCAGATGTATTTATGTTGTTATAGCATTGAATAAAATTCTCTATTTGCAGACTAGTACCCACGCCCCACCCTACCACATCTTAAGAAAACGACGAACATACTATACTAGTATATACTTACATCTTTCAAGGACGCCAATAACTGCAAATGAGAAGAGAGAAATGGAGGCAACAGACATAACGATGCTAGAGTTTGAGCATGGGGAGTATCATTCATTTAGAATGTTCAAGAATGTCTGAGTGACACTTGAAAAATCGAAGCAGCCATTTTAATCATAGATCTAGCAATTCATTCGTATATTGTGTTTACGCGAAAAATCTGAAAATCATGAGCTCACGAACAAATACGAAACAAATTTCATACAGGATGAATCGTGACTATCTTCTCCCAGTCACCCCTCCCCCGTCCCTCCTCCCCCCTCCCCCTCCCCCTCCCCCCCCCCCCCCCAACTTTACATCTACAATGAACTCTCTCTCTCCCAGATGGTCTTTAAAGCCGTGCTTGTATTCTATAAATGGTTTTAAATCTCGATCGAAAATAAGGCTTTGGTTATTTATGATTGTACGTATATTGTAGTAATTTATCGAATTTATCATTACAAAATAATTTATAGTGTTTAATGTAGTTCTTGAGCTATTGAGTCCCTCCTTCGTGAATATTACAACATTGCTATTCTTTCATGAATAACGTCATATCGAAAAAAAAAATGCAATAATCACCTCTGCTCTGTCCCCCTCTATCGACCGGAGTCTGTCATCGAGGGCTTCCCATCGGGTTTGATGGAGACCCCGTTCGTCATCAATCTGACCAAAATATAATACAGGTGCATACTTGAATTTACTTCTATCATTTTCACCTATAAAATAAATGAACATTGAAAGCAAAATTCAGTTCCTATATTCTGAAGGAAATTGAAGAATGACATTCTGTTCCCTATAGCGTAGTCTTTAAACAATTTTACATTTCAGAACTGCAAAAGAGATAAAATGCCTTTCGTGTACAGCAACATACATGGTGCGTTTGAAACAATTTTAAAAACGCAGCTGAAAATCTAAACACATTTCAAAGCTGGAGAACACTTCAAAGCAAAAACGTCAACAGATTGATATTGATTTTTATGAAGTCTTACAGTCACGTTCTATGAAATGACGTAACAATGCACCTGCTGCCGTCTCGCTCAGACAAAGGACATTAAGAGGGCAAGGACATTAATTTTATTTCCTGTAGAATTACATGATTTGTAAATTCGCTTCAATATGGATGAATCACAAAACCTATTAGTTAATTTGTTATACTGTATAAATAGCTTAATTCTTGGAACACCATTGAGGCTTGTGTGTACAATAAATACACATTGTATGTACATGTATACATCCATGATATAGCCACGCTTTGTATGTCATATATTGTTAAAAGTCATATTTACCTCATCATTCTTCTTGTCAGTTTGAAAAAAATTGTAAAAATAAGACAAAATTGAAGATATTGATAATTTGTATTTGAAATTAACATGGCTTCAATATCATACCTAATGCTATCGGACAAATTGTTACTTATGTTGTCTTCCTTTATTCATTTCTAACTCCTACCTTAACCATAAACTCAGATAACATAATCAGTTGTAAATTCGTATAAGTCATATAAGTCAAATATAAGTCACAAACTGATGTCATATGCATATTTACAGCAAAATCAACCTAGTTGACTTAATTTCATTTATTGAACACAATAATGATATCATATTCAATACACTGATATCTAAAGGTGACATGCACACTGATGTTTAGTACTATAACGCTCACAATGAAATCACGTACAACATACCGTTTCATCGTCATCATCATACAGGTTAGAAATGTCGCCCAATGCCTGTAAGAAATATAAAAAGGTAAATTACTAAGATAAAGAGATGTATAAGCTAAAGCAACGTCGTTAGCACAATTCATTAGTCGCCACCCTCTCTCATTTTTTTATCATCATGACCCCCCCCCCCCCTTTCTCTCTCTCTCTCTCTCTCTCTCTCTCTCTCTCTCTCTCTCTCTCTTTTTCTCTCATATATTTCTTCTAGCTCTGTCTACCTCTCCATTTCCCTCTGTCTCTAAAGCTTTCCAGTTTATAATTTTCCCTCCATCTTTATGTCCTTCTGCACCCCTTCCCCCTTCTTTTCCTCTCCATCCTGTTTCATTCTCCTCTTCGTCCTCAGTCTCTTTCTCCTCTCTCTTTAATCCCTTCCCTCCTCCTCCTACTTCCCTCGTGTCACCTTCCTCCTTCTTACCCGATGCAGCCTATCCGTGATACTGCCCAGCTCCTCCTCAATAAACGACTTCTGCTTCTTCATTGGTTCCTCGGGAAATCCCAGCGAGTTCAGCGGGGCCGTCTCAACATCCTCAGCCAACGACATCGCACCCCAGCTCGACCCCGATGCCCCAACCGCCGACTCCTCCACCCCGATCGTGCCAAGCGATGAGCGCGGCTTCGTCTGTCCGGAGACAGACCCGGATGACCCTTTATTGCTGGTGGTGGTTGTTTTCCCGCGCGATTTCTTATCCGCCATATTTTCTAAATTGAGTGATGTCCTCTTGCAACTGCTGTCTCCAGTTCTAACTAGGCGCAGTGAAAATGTGACTCAACCAACGCATCACCGATGGACGGCAAATGGCTACTATGTTCTCATAGGTTCGATTACTTACTGAAAATTGACATTCGTTGTAGTCTGTTTTTACTTGACTCACTTCACAGCTCCTGATGGCTTACGCTGGTTACACCACTGATCTGTGCCATGATTCCGATTTGTCTAAATCAACAAAGTTATGTCCAACTGACATCCTTAGTGGGAGCCAGTGAGCTTCAGTTTCCCAAACGTCTTGTCAAGTTAAGTAGACTTGTTGCTTTGTTTCTTGATTTGTAGCTTATTTACATTTTCTTCAGCGAAATGACGTTACATTTAAAATATTTACCGTGGGAACTATGGAAAATAAATGCGATTCCGGTTGTTTATCTGGTTTTATGATTATTAATTGTTTTTTGAGTGGGTCTGTTCGCAGAGTTGCTGGGTGCGTTGTGTTCCTGATAGTAAGTTATCGCTGATTTTTGTATTGGTGGTTGTACGCACGGTGTTACGAAGGGTTACGCGCATGCGCGTACATGTTCATGTGGTTCTTTATTGTGACGCATTTTGACAGCATCGACGTCATGAATCAGCTCTGCGCCGATGAAGATTGATAATATGAAGCGCTGAAGGTGGACAAACCCTGCATGGTAACAATTAATGAATGGAGGAGCTTAATATTTCTGATCAGATGAAACCAGCAAAATAATGAATGCTGTACTCTCGTCATCCCATCTCTCAAATGCATGTACTACATAGCCAATTCCAACTCTTTCTTTTCTTTCACATACTCACGCTCTCTTTCCCCATTATCCTTCCCCTCTCCCTCCCTTTCCTCGCTCTTTCTCTTCTTCTACACATTGTTCTCTCTCTCTCTCTCTCTCTCTCTCTCTCTCTCTCTCTCTCTCTCTCTCTCTCTCTCTCTCTCTCTCTATGTCTCGCTAGTGCGCGCTTTATCTCTACTATAGTTGTGTCCAATGTTTCTCCACCCCCCCCCCTTTCTTCGTGTCCATATCACATTCTTTCACTCTCTCCCTCTCCTAGCTATTTTCATTTTATTAAGATACATAACGAGAGCAAACATTACAATTACATGACAATGAACGAAGAGATAGCGACATCAAATAAAACAAGCAAAAGTAACAACAAAGTGATTATATTTATATTCAGTTTATACTCGTAAGTTTACAATATAAAATCAGGCATGTACACGAATGTTTAACGGGAAATATTACGAATGGGTACAGTTCATTTGCATATTGAGTACGAATATTGATCACTGAGCCGATTCGGAAAATAAAACAAAGAGTTGAAAGACATTCTTTTTGTGGTAAACTCGAAAAGTTCATACCGACATCCATGTACCAGCCTCCTAACAATTTACGCACTTAAAAAATATGACTACTTCTCCTGGAAATAGGGTTTTAAAACAAGTAATGAGCGGTAAATTCACATTCAAGCGTTTTTTTTTTTTTTATGAAAGATGTTTGACATTGCTGCTTGCCTCCGTGTCATTTATATTTCACCTTTCTCGTGGTCCCTCCACTCCAGGGAAGCGGTTTGGGAACGGCATGTGCTGCAGCTATAGAGTACCAAAAGTGCAACGTCATTTCAGCATTATTGTCAAGACAACGGGCTCTAAACAATACGGGTAGAGCAAACAGAGGTGATCACAACGGGGACTGTAATCGGGAATGCCGGAAACTAGCTCGATAGACAATATCGGACCGCTAAACCTCTCACTGGAGTGAGTTTGTTTAGAGCCAATTGTCTTGACAACATGTTCATATGACGACATCACTTCGGTACTCTATTTCCCTGCTTTTCCGTGGCGGCAACGCCCACGGGAAACCGTTACCATATGAACCTACCTTCATCCCTTCATTTTATGAAATGCATATAAAAGGGAGCACGGCACTCAAAATGTTTAGATGCTTACACTTAGGAGAACATGATTTTAAAAAACAAATAAATATACATTTCACGGTTTTAAAAACAACAGCCAGAACCTTGCCGTATTTCAAAAAGCTCTCTTCCTACAACGGCTCTATCAAAATACTGATTCTACATTATCTATCAAGTTGATTTCATAAGAAAAGTAGAGAAGATTAGAGAAAAGTAATGAAAAGGGAAAACAGGGGCAGATATAACACCTATTGCAAAACGACGCAAAAAAGGTCATTTATCTTGCTTATACAACTGCATGGACATTTTGTTTGCCAAAAAGGCGTAGGTATAGATGACGACATGTACGTCATATCAAGGAATGGAACCTTTTCCGATATTGACATTCGTGAAGAAAAAAATACAGATATCATTATAAAAGATGATAAAATGTCATAATTACTTGATAACTTTGAACTCATACTTATCATGTTCTTCTGATATAAATGTCACGTGATATTTGCACATATAAAAAGGTGTTTTCAAAGGTATTTTGTACATTACACCAATACATCACAACGACGTGCCATGTACTCACATACTGATAAGTCAAAGTTGTATATCATGGTATTTTAACTCAAGTCTAGTTCATAATCTTATATCATACCTTTATTTTAAAAAATGTAAGAGAATTTCAAATGTAAACAGGGGAGTAAAAATGAAATACATTTGTATCATTAAATGTCTTGAAACTTGATAAATCATTGAATACTCTCCCCTCTCTCTCTCTCTCTCTCTCTCTCTCTCTCTCTCTCTCTCTCTCTCTCTCTCTCCTCTCTCTCTCTCTCCCTCTCTATCTATCTCTACCATCAGTTTAGCTTGTATTTTGTTAAATGTTGAATTTCACACTATCATGCTTTCACTGGATATGATGTAACCTTAATTTAGGTGTGAAACTAAATGGAAAACGAAATGTCTCCGTGTCAAACAATAACTCTGGGATAGTCTCCAATAATGAACATTTTTTTGTAACTGCTTGTAAAAAAACAAGATGACTCATCATTTTGCTGACACATTTTTTAAAATTGATATCACCATGTGGCAACTTTACACAGAAAAACACAGCATAACTCTGTCAAAAATAGTCTAAATCTGGTTTGATCTTGTAGTTAGTGTTTTCTTTTTGATAAAAAATAAGTCTTTTATAACATTCTGACACTGAAGCTTTCATCTTCCAATGTACATCAATCTTTACGTCAACCACTACCTTGTGTGCTACAACAAAAAATAATATGGATGCTTTACACATGTACATGTACAGTTGCTTGAAAACAATATTTTTTCAATTAAAAGATATGAACAGCTAGTCATTTGATTACATAATACATGAATATAATGAATTAAAATGATCACAACTTCTACAAATATATATATTTGAAAGGAATAAAATGCAACAGAATCCAATGAATACCAATGTCTAAATCCATGAAGTAGTACAAGTGATATTGAGAAAGTAAGAATAACATTTCAAACAAAACTTACCGCTAACCCTTAAGCTACTGCCAAGTAATATGTATAAAAAACATCTTACAGGATTATGCAGTTTGAATGACTTACAAGGCATATAAATAAATACAATGTACAACATAATATTGGTAAGTAAAAGCTGGGTAACTATTTACTTGTATATGAGCTTAAAAAACATCAAATCTGATCCCATATCATATGTAAATATGATGAATTTCCTGGTATTGAAAATAAAATAAATTTGTCATGAGTTAGTTGCAGAGTCCAACATACCATCATTTTAGTTATTGCTTTAAAAATTATATGTCACTGGTGTAGGCACGATTTGGTGTGTAGTTTTTGATAGAAGTTACCTAAGCTGTGTACTATATTATCAAATGGAGCCTAGTATTCAAACCCTATCCATTGCGCACACCATGAATGTCTCATGGGGCCAATGCAGATGCGAAGATGAAATTGTTTCTTCATTAGATCAAAGCACTATGAGAAGTGTCTAAGCTGTTGATGTTACAGAGTGCAGCACCCTGCTTGCTGCACACTTTTTGCAGAGTGAACTTGCATACTCGGCGTAGATCTCGGGTCAATGAAGACAGTCCACAAAAATTTTTTTGCCATCAAGCCAGAGAATTGGGGGAGACTTCCCATCCAACAAAAGATAGCTGTTTTGCCAGATTGAGCTGATGAAGATGCAAATTGCTGATTTTTTTTTGTGATCTGGCTAGCTAACCTTCTGAGGAATTGCTATCTACTGTGTGACTTTCGATTGAAGAAGATGGCCCTACTAGGTCTACATAAAAAAAAAAAAATGGTCTGCATGTTCCAACAAACGAATGACTCACATTATGTAACAAGGGTACAAGTATATGGGACTGATGAGGACAGATGTGTGGTTGAAAACCTTCAATGTTATTTCAAACTTGAATAATGTCTAGTTTAACATATCAGTACAATGACCTAATTATGACTTAAAATATATAAATGTATCACAATGGCTATCATAATTTCAGTGCAAATAGGAAGAAAAAAAAAACATTTGTGTAAGGTAACTACTTTAAAATTCACTTCTGATATATGTGCCTACAAATGTACATATGTCTACATGAATAAAGTTCTAATAACATATAAATAGTGGCAAAGGACATGTTTTCGTATGACAAAAAACAATCCTATGCGACATATATCGCATAGAGTGCTTCTTGCACATTTCCAATGAGCGCGATGCAGTGGAGTTTTAAATGATGATGAGGTCTTTATTTACAAGATCTTAATTTAAGAAATTGAGACACTTCCACCGCAGATCAGAATCTAGACATGGCATGTGCATTGTTTACAAACCACACTAAATTGCAATTAACATGTTTGCAAATATTCATTACCAGCATCCCCAAATATGAGAAATAATGTTACATTCCTGTTCATTAGATATAATTAATCATTTACTAGAAAAAGGCAAATATGATATTAAATATGCATACAACGTAAGTACATGTACATTTTAATCAGGAGCAATTACTATTGTTTTTGAAAATTGTATTTTTTTAGTTTAGTTGGTTAGTTGTTTATTCTTCTCCAAACACTTTTGATTCAATCAGACATCAACAAGAACACACATTGCCACCTCTGTTACAATTATCAAAATCATCAAAATAATGATGTTTCCAGCAAAACATTGCTCTTTGAATCTAATGCAATCACTTAAAATTGCAATTGAAAAGTAATCTCTCTTGATAAATAATATGTATTACCCGAAATGGATATCATCTAAACATCATGGAAATGTTTGAAGCATCAGATTAATCACAACCAAATTTAAAGTAAAAAGTGAGAAATAGTTCATGATTTACAAGATCAAACTGAGGACAAAATGGAATGTTCTAATTTCTGGTCAAATCTATCAATTGAATGTAAAATTGTTTGAATGTAAATGCATTTCATCATCTATGATGGTCAAAGTATATCTCCAAGTTTACCACCATAAATGATTTCATATACCCATCCTTTCTAATAGTTCATACATTTGTATAAATGTTCATGACATAAAAAGTAGAAAATTGAACCAGTTCTACCACAACTATATACATGTATGCACTTGCTTCAGAGAAAAAACGGAAATTCCTTTTTTTCTCTCTCCATTAACAACAACATACTTTTGCAGTAAGTCATCTAATTTGTCTAAAATTCAAAATTAATATACTGACAATGATCAATCATTGTAGAAGTAATTTCAATGGATATGGAGAATAAATCCACACATGAATTTGAAAGGAAATGAGAACAGAGTTAAAAGCATGATTAGCAGTGAGATTAAACCTTTCATTGATTTATGAACGACATATATTTCCTCATTTGTTATGGTATGTTACAAAAATTGTAGTTCAATTTTGACTGAACCTCAAGAATAAAGGGCAGGCAGTCAAAAACAACACTAAAACTGTATTATTTCCAGTCAACTTACTGTATGGCAGAACAGTCAAGCAATCCTGGTACTAAATGACTGCCTACAAGTTCTCTAGCATTTTAGTTAGTCAAAGTCAAATTGGCAAGTACACATAAACTACATTACATACAAATATCAAAAACAGAAAAGCAAGCCCTCTTTTACCCTTAAGCTTTGACATTTGAGTGACCCTCATACTATAACAACCTGAGGTCTTCCATGGTTTTGATCGTTACACTTAAGTGCATGTTAATATATATTACATTTCATCAAAATATTAAAAGTAACCAACAATCCAAGCAAGTCCATTTTGATTCTTGACCATTTACATGTAACTGACCTTACATGAAAATGCCTTCAGATTTTCCATGATGGTGAACGTGACACCAAAGTGCAAGTCCACACACATTGCATGAACATATAAAATATGAGAAACAAGCCAAACAAATCTATTTTGATCCTTGACCATCAACATTTTATTAACCCCCTTCCTCAAAAGCTGTCAGGACCTGTGGTGTGGTGTTCACAATGCCGAGGTGCAAGTATAAATACATTGCATAAAAACATAAAAAACAAGAACAAGTGAATCAAGTCCATTCAAACTCTTGACCCTTGAACTTTCTGACCCGCCGCTGCACTAAAACGCCAGGAGGTCCTCCGTGGTGGTGATAACGACGCTGAGGTTGCCCCCGGCGGCGTCCTCCGAATCGCGGCCGCGCTTCTTGAGCACAGAGACGTTGTTCTCTGGCTGCCCTTTGGCCTGAGCCATGAAGATGGCCTGCCCCATGAACGTGTCCTTCACCAGGTTGTGGTTCCACACCTTGGGAGGAAAGCACACATAAGAGCGTTTACATGTAGTGCATCCCCTCTTGCGGGATAGAAATATGGAGTTGTGTAGATACCACAGAAAGTGGAAGACAATTCTGACTAACAATATTACAACGAGAAATTGACTGTAAGCAACATGAAATTGGAATCAGATTTTGAGTTCTGGGTCCTTTGCATAAAACTTACATTGATGGTAACTTTGCCATCAATAGCAACTTCTATGGAAACCTAGCTTTTGATTGGCTATAGAGCGATGTTACCATGGTCGTTATCATCAATGGCAGAGTTTCCATCAATGGTAAGTTTTGTGCAACAGGGCCCTGGGCAGGTCGTCCTTAAACACAGCGGTTCCTCCCAAGACAACAATGGTACATATCATAGCTCCCTGTATGACAGTGGTGCGATGAGGCAATCAGCGCATCGCTCACCAGGTCTCTCTCGTATGTGAATGGAGAATGTGATTGGCAATCGAGCGATGTTACCATGGTAGTTACCATCGATGGCAGAGTTACCATCAATGGTAAGTTTGTATGTGAATGGAGGCTATTGTCTCTATAAAACGGGGTGTTTCAAACAAAAACAAAAAACAATATGATTTCATATGCACAAGGCAGGCGCTCTATGTAATATCTACAAGGAAAAAATCCATTACTTTTTGTAACGCACAGTCCTTAATCATTTCCTGGGGTATTTCTCTCTGTCCTTACCTCGATCACAATGGGCTGTTGTGGCTTTTTCCTGTAGAAGATGGCAGTGTAGTTCCATTCAGGATTCAGTGTGTCCTTCTTCACCCTCGACCTAGCTGTCTTCCCTTCACATTTGATGTACACGTATGGGTCCGCACCTGTCATCAAGAACACAAGATCAAATATTTTTAGACCGCTCTTCAAAGATTACGTTTTCAAGACTCCTCGATATGGATGTCTTCCATTCACATTTGATGTTCACGTACGGGTCTGCACCTGTCATCAAGAAAAACAAATGAAATATCAAAGACCACTCAACCCTTCACTGCTAAGACAAACTCGTTATGACTTCTTGACTTGGACATCTTTCCTTCACACTTGACACAAAATGAGCCTGCATATCGATCTTTATGAGACCAGTTGAAGGTGAATTGGTTTCCCTGTCTAAATTCAGTCAAACTTGCTTTCACAACCTGTTTAGAAAGCACTCCTGGATGTAAAGACCAAATGTGTTTCCCTTGACCAATGTTTCTCTCTGAAACCCATATAAACCTTCTCATTACCTTTGGAACACAAGTGTGTAGCTTTTTACTGTATGTAGCTTGATACTGAGAGGGTTACAGTAACACGTACATAAAGGAGACCTGCTAATAAAGACCCACTTTTCTTGTCTCCCTTCAGTGGCCTTTACACACAGGTTTTGATGTCACCCCTTTGACCAGAATTCACGCAGGACTTATAAATTTAGACCATGGATTAATTTTTGTGGCGTATAAACAGATAAGTATACTTGATTTAGGGCTTACACTTAAAACAAGGTCCAATAAAAAGAGCCAAGGGTACTAACTTGACGCTACTTACTCTGGTTTAGACCGTGTTTAGATTAGACCACAGCTTACTAGTAATCGAATTAATTACGATAAACCTTGGTCTAAAGCACCGTAACAGGCATGAATTTAACACCCGGTGCGCAACGCATGCATTCATCATTGGACCTTTTTGAAGTGTACGCTTTAAATCAAGTGGACTTATAACATTATATGCCACAAAATTTGCTTAAACCATGGTATATATTTGAAACTCTTTTGATATTTGGGGAACCGCAGTGCCTGGGGAATGGAGACATCACTCACCTCCTCCGATATGGTCCTGCTTGGGGAGATTGCTGGCAGAGACTACCTGGATGTGGGAAACCACTCTGTAGTCACCCCCGGTACAGCAGGCCAAAGCTCCAGGGCTGGGGTGGTCCTCCTTCAGCTCCCTGGGAGGGCGGGTGGGAGGGAGGAGAGACAGAGAGAACGGGGAGAGAGAAATAGAAGAGACAGAAGGGAGAGACAAGGCATTAGCAATATTGTGTCTCGCCCACTTGCGAAAATAACCAGAAATATCGCGATCTCCGTTGCTACGCAAAAGAATTGTATCCCTGGCTGATTGTGAAATATCTGCCATAGAATGTAACATTCCATAAATGAGAAGGGCTATTTCACGCAATGCTACTTCCTCTATCTACTCCCCCTCCCCCACCTTCCCCCTTCTTTGAGATGGAATAAAAAGCCTCCACCAAGTTCTATTAGATTAGACAAAGACAAAACAGGATGATAATCAGTTGCACAATAGAGGCGACCTGTGAAAAACTGAAACAAACAAATAAGCAACTTTAAACAGACAACATCAAAATCAGGTGCAAAATAGTGACTTTGAATAAATTTGCATAAATGTGCATGAGTAATGTTTGCCTAAATCTACATCAGTAATGCTCACACATGCTCACACAATTCTGTGCACAAATTAGGAAGCCTTCACCAAGAGTCTTGCAAGTAAACTTTAATGTATGACCTCAAATGACCTTTGACCTTATCATGTGACCTCTTACAGCACAATAACATGCAGGTGCCCCCAGTGCATCCATCATCCAAGTTTGATTGCCATTGTAGCAACATGTGATGAGTTATCTTTGATAAGAGAGTCTTGCAAGTAAACTTTAACGTATGACCTCAAATGACCTTTGACCTTATCCTGTGACCTCCAACGGTACCATAACATGAAGGTACCCCCAGTGCATCTATGACCCAAGTTAGGTTGTAATCCAAGCAACCTATGTGAAGTTATTTGTCAAAAGAGAGTCTTGCAGGTAAACTTTAACGTATGACCTCAAATGACCTTTGACCTTATCCTGTGACCTCCAACAGCACCATAACATGAAGGTACCCCCAGTGCATCTATGACCCAAGTAAGGTTGTAATCCAAGCAACCTATGTGAAGTTATTTGTCAAAAGAGAGTCTTGCAGGTAAACTTTAACGTATGACCTCAAATGACCTTTGACCTAATCCTGTGACCTCCAACGGCACCATAACATGAAGGTACCCCCAGTGCATCTATGACCCAAGTTAGGTTGTAATCCAAGCAACCCATGTGAAGTTATTTGTCAAAAGAGAGTCTTGCAGGTAAACTTTAACGTATGACCTCAAATGACCTTTGACCTTATCCTGTGACCTCCAACGGTACCATAACATGAAGGTACCCCCTGTGCATCTAAGACCCAAGTTAGGTTGTAATCCAAGCAACCCATGTGAAGTTATTTGTCAAAAGAGAGTCTTGCAGGTAAACTTTAACGTATGACCTCAAATGACCTTTGACCTTATCCTGTGACCTCCAACGGTACCATAACATGAAGGTACCCCCAGTGCATCTATGACCCAAGTTAGGTGTAATCCAAGCAACCTATGTGAAGTTATTTGTCAAAAGAGAGTCTTGCAAGTAAACTTTAACATAGAAAAAGAGAGTCTTGCACATACTCTTTAATATATGACCTCAAATGACCTTTGACATCATCACATGACCTCTGACAACACCATAACATGAAGATACCCCTAGTGCTTCTATCAAGCAAGTGTGGCTGCCATTGCTGTAACAGTTGCCAAGTTATGGATCATAACAGAGTCTTGCAGGTAAACTTTAACATTTGTGACGGACGACGGACGACGGACGGACGACGGACGGACGACGGACGGACGCCATTTGGATCCCTTAGTCTCGCCTCCGGTGGGCGAGACAAAAAGGGAGAGAGAAGAGAGAGAAAAAGAAAGAGAAAAGAAAGGGGAATAAGGGAGAGAGAGGGGGGGAGAGAGAGGAAGAGGGAGAGAGAGAGAAGAGAGAGAGAAAAGAAAGAGAAAAGCAAGGGAAATAAGGGAGAGAGAGAGGGAGAGAAAGACAGAGAGGGGGAGAGAGAGAGAGAGAGAGAGAGAGAGAGAGAAAAAAAAAGAAAGAGAAAAGAAAGGGAAAAAAAAGAGAGGGAGAGGGAGAGGGAGAGAGAGAGAGGGGGGGGGAGAGAGAGAGAGAGAGGGGGAGAGAGAGAGAGAGAGAGAGAGGGGGGGGGGGGGGGGAGAGAGAGAGAAGGGAGAGAAAGCCAGAGAAATATTGAGGGAGAAGAGAAATCATTGAATATCAATATAGAACAGGGCCTTGGCAGGATTTGAATCTTGAAATACTGATTTGCCAAAGAGCGGCATAACCAATAGGCGAACGCTGCTTTTTCGAAAGGTCACACAGCTTCTACTCTCTTGCTCATTCAATTGATCATATGGTGATATAAAAGCCACTTTAACACCAGTTTGCAATCTAGACAGTCTAGAACTCCTCCTGCTATCTATTATTACCAATGACGAGAGAGATAATGATGATACCACTACTAAACCGACTAAACCGCCTACACTACATCCCACCCAGAGCATTACCAGTGCATCTGCAGAATCTATGGAGAGCATACATTGCACCCCATAGAGCCAATCAGTTATATATGTCCATCTACTCACTTTACTGAGGCTCCACTGTCTGAGAACACCCGCAGCATGAGTGGCGATTCGATCTTGGGGTCAAAGGTCGTGGGCACGATGATATAGCGCCCTCTGAGGAGGTTCTGCTTGGCGAAGACACTCCTTGAGTTGATGTACGAGGACATGAAAGCCTTCTGCTTCACGGTGTGTGCCCGATACTTGCGGTTATTTTCCACCTACATGATTTCATAGAGAAATCATTCAAAGTTTTAGTGAAAGTGGGGTAATTTCAACATTAAAAAGAAATTGAGGCATACACCCAATAGTAGTTAGGATGAAAGTGATAAGTGATAATGAAAATATGTCTGACTCGTTTTTCATTCATTAAGAGGATGGTGCACGCTATCTTTACAAATACTACTGCATGTACGCCTAAAATTTCTTTCAAAACATTCTTTCAAAACATCAAAAGTTCGTTTAACTCGTGATGTAACAACACTTTCACTCTCTCAGTAAGATGGTGCATATTCTGCATAGTAAATCAACAGGCTTTTAATATCTGGTTACTAAGGTTACTGGTATTATCGAAGTCAAGTGATAAAAAATCAAGTAAACTTGAGCAAGAACTGTAGGAGAATGATCTCTTTGGAATATCTTTCTCATATCTCATATCATATGGGTAATCCTGAAGGGATAAAGCAGGATTAACAGCCACTGAAAAAAACCTGTTTGTTTTAATTGTAGTTTTTTCATTAATACTGTATGATATCCGACCATACCATACTGGTTGGCAGCTCTGAGAGGCCCATGTGATTGGAGCTAATCAACACACAGGCCACATTGTGATCATCATGGAATAGAGACCTGACATAATGTATAGAGACACACAGGTTTGAAATGTGTCCAGTGTCCAGATGTCCCAACTCTACAGTGCAATGTTCTAATCTTCATTGACAGAAAGACCTGGGCCCTATCTGATAAAGAGTTGCAATTCATATCAGTTGCAACTCTGTAGATTAGAGATATGAGATTGAACTTGCGATTAAATCAGATCAATCACAACTCTTTATCCAACGGGGCCTTGATCAGAGTTCCATCTACCTCCATCACGAAGAAGCCAATCGTCTTTGCCTCCTCATTCTGGTCAGCACGGGTGTCTGGCTGCGTCAGTGACACGATGATGTCATCCTTGTCCGAATCAACAGACAGCAAGAACTGGACAACGGAATAAGGTCATTTTCTCAAGGTATCAATAAAAAATCTTTAAAAATGAAATCATATATTAAATTATCACAATTCATATGTGGCGTTGTTTTGCTCATCGTTGTCCGAATCAACGGTCAGAATCAGAGTGAGGTCTGATTTGCTTTTGTTTAATTCATTTCCATGGATGTATAACATGGAACTTGCAGTAGTTTGAAGAAAGAGGACATCAACACAACACCAAAAGCAATGATTCATGGCTTGGGGAAAGGAACAATTAGTGAGATGTGGCACTCTAAACTGAGCAAGCCTGGCTGAGACATGATATTAAATTCTTGTTTCAATGTTGCAAATTCAACAAATGTTAAGGTCTTCCAACCTTATAATTTTTCTGATACGGTTCAAACACTCACTTTTTCACCTACCTACTTAATGAAAGAACCTCCTAAGAGGGTGAAACATTAACTTATATCATCAGTCCACAACAATTCAGTCTGCCTCATTTCAGTCATTTTGCAGCAGTTTCTTATAATTATTTTATATACATGTAATTAGTTATAATTATGTGCAATGTGACACTGATTTTCTTTCATTGTTAACTCTTATTCCTACTCCTTTCAACTTAAATTTTCATTGCAGCAGGAAACCCACCTGTGGGTTCTGAAGGAAAGTCTCCTTGTTGTTGATGCAGCCACCGGCCCTGTTCTGTAGGGCGTTAGAATTGTGCTTCCAGGCACTAATGAACAGGCTCTCATGCCATGTGCGGTGGAGACTGAGGTAGGCCTGGTTGGGCATGCGGCAGATCACCATGGTGGTGTAGTTCTGGCAGAACTGCTCAAAGGGCATCCTGTACACAGAAGAGATCATCAAATTGGCAACTTAAAATAGAGAAAAATTGGCAACTTCTGTTGATATGATATTGTCCAGCTCGTGAAGTGTTAGCAGAACTGCTTGAAAGGCATAATGTACGGAGTTGAGATGAACAAATTGGCAATGTAAGGTAGCAACAGGTTGACAATTTAGAGACAAATTGGTAATTTCAGATCATATCATAGTGTCAAGTTTGAGAAGTGCCCAAAGGGCATCCTATACAGGGGATAGACCGTCAAAATGGCAATGTAAAATCATATGATATGCCAAGCTAGGTGAGGTGCTAGCAGAAATGCTGAAAGGACATCACGTAACAAGGAAAGACCAATGATTTGGCAACTTAGGATAGCAGAGCTGCTCAAAAGGCATACTGTATGGAGATGATGTCTTCAAATTGGTTACTTGGCAACTTTAGTTCATATGATATTGCCTAGCTAGTAAGGTGCTAGTAGACCTGCTTAAAAGTACATTATGTAACTAGGAGAGATTGTCAAATTGGCAACTTCAGATTAAATGAAACTATCAAGCTCGTGAAGTGCCAGCAGAACTGCTTAGAGAGCATCCTGTACTGAGGAGAGATCATCAAATTGGCAATATAAGATAGTGACAGCACAACTTAGGATAGATACAAATTGGCAACTTCAGACCACACTAGTCATTTGCTTGAAGATTCGCTTGAAGGATATAATCTAAGGAGGAGAGATTGTGAATTTGGCCCACTTAAGATAATATAAATTGTCCAATCCCCTATTTTAGAAACACAGATTTTCAAGTTATTGGAAACTTCAGATCCCATGAAATTGTCAAGCTACACGCCAAGTGCTGGCTGGACTGTTGAAAGGGCATCCTTTGTAAAGAATTAATAGTTATCAATCTTGCTCAATAAATTGATTCCATTCAATGTATTATCAGGGTTTTAATATACTGCTGCTTACCAGAATTCTCCATCATCGTCGTTGACGATCCCCAAGCTCTTTCGCTGACTCTCACTGACCTTCTGCCATTCTGGAGAACTGGAAGAAGATACAAGTAATGTCAAAAATAGTGTCTAAAATGGGGAAAGGAGAAGCCATAGGCCTCTGATTTTGTCAAGCAAAGTTATAATTAAGGTGTTCAAATCTAGATCCCAAAATGAACACAGAGCCCCTGGAAATGTACTTTTCTATCCTTTTATCTATTATCTACATAAATGTAGGCCTGTATTCTAAACAGAGGTTTAATGCAAACAGTGCACTAAAAAAGGACTAACTTTATAGGAAGCCAAATAAAAGAGCAACACTCATTAAAAATAATTAGATAGAATTGATTTCTTCCTCAGAATAATTATGGCACATTTACTTTGTTCACAAAATAATTACAGGGAATAATTGAAATCCCCCACTGTTGTGATTCTGTGATCAATGTAAAAAGTCAATGATATTGTGACAGCATCAGATGATTAATTTTCGGTCCCATAACGTTAGTCTACATGTATGTTTATTATGCATTCTAAGCTTAACCACTGTTGCGAATTTGGGCCATTATGTTTATGGAAAAATCAATATTTTGTTGAAGTATGTACAAAATAAGTGTATAAAAAATTACACCCAGTACTATGGAAAGATCCCGTAAAAAGATCTCTGGTCAGAGTTTTTAGGGGGCCTGCTAGCTACCAATTAATAGTATGGCGCCCTCACCCATCACTCCACGCCCCGTTCCACTCCTTCTCCCCCCAGGGGTTACGGAGTCTGACCAGGTACTCCTTCTCCTTGTTGAAGACACTCAGCAGGCCAGAGTCGCCCAGCTTGACAGTCTTGACCGCTGTCACGCCATAAGCATGACCCTTGACCAGCCCAACATCAGTACGGGCCTCCATCTCCTCTGCGTTGGTCACCTGTGACACAACGAGAGAGGCAGTAGTTGTATTAATGATAAGTGTGGTAATAAAAATAGTGATAAAAATAAAAATATAGCAGTAGTAGGAGAAGGAGAAGTAGAACTAGTAGCAGTAGTAAAAGTAGTTATGTGGTAGTCGTAGTAGCAGTCGTAGTAGCAGTCGTAGTAGCAGTCGTAGTAGCAGTCGTAGTAGTTGTACTAGTCGTAGCAGTAGTAGTAGTAGTAGTAGTAGTAGTAGTAGTAGTAGTAGTAGTAGTAGTAGTAGTAGAAGTAGAAGTAGTAGTAGAAGTAGTAGTAGAAGTAGTAATAGAAGTAGTAGTAGTAGTAGTAGTAGTAGTAGTAGTAGTAGTAGTAGTAGTAGTAGTAGTAGAAGTAGAAGTAGTAGTAGAAGTAGTAGTAGTAGTAGTAGTAGTAGTAGTAGTAGAAGCAGTAGTAGTAGTAGTAGTAGTAGTAGTAGTAGTAGTAGTAGTAGTAGTAGTAGTAGTAGCAGTAGTAGTAGCAGTAGTAGTAGTAGTAGTAGTAGTAGTAGTAGTAGTAGCAGTAGTAGAAGTAGTAGTAGTAGTAGTAGAAGAAGTAGTAAAAGTTGTAGCAGTAGAAGTTGTAGTAGAGGTAGTAGTAATAGGACTAGAAGCAGTAGAAGAATACTAGTAGTCCTGCAATATTACTAGAACATGTACATTGTAGTGGTCATGATCCATGAAGTAACTTCATACATCTAGATGTCACTCTCTCATGAATAGGTGAGCTTTGTATAAGCCACAGGTTTTATTTTGTAGCCATCAGTATACACGAACATGTTTGTTCATGACACATTCAATTTTCCGCTCACAAGCACAGAATGGTTAAAAAATAGGAGAATTCTTACCTTGATTGATGCGCTCATGAGGAAGCGCCGCTCGCTGTATTTCTTCATCTGTGCATGCAGCTCCTTCTTCTGCTCAGCACTGGCCCGGAAGGCCTCATCGGCAAGGTTGATCTGTTCGGCCACACCCCCTGTGAAGTCTACCAGGGCGTCAGCTGTGTTGCCTCCATCCAGGTTCTCATAGCAACCAGAGATTCTGGATGGGCAGATGGGATGGATGGATGGGCATGAAGGCATCTATCATGTTGGTCTTTGAAAAAATTAGCAAGTATATTCAGAATCAATACTATCAACCATCTCAGGACCAAGCTTTAAGAAGCACACTGATTACAGATTCTATGATCCCACGAGACTGAGAGGCTTAAACTTCATTATCGGCAGTCAATTCAACTCACAATAATTGAACACCATATGCCCATGTACATGTAGATAGCAAATAGTCTTCATGTGATATAATCTCTCCTGACTCACAACTCCAAAGATTTTTTTTTTTATAAAAATAAAAGTTATGCAAAACATGTAATTGGATACTGATGTGAAATGCCTTTAAAAAGGTGCAAAATTTGAGATATAAAGATTTAGAAAGGTAGATAATGGGCAAAATCAAACATTACATAGGACACATATACACACGTAATGATGGGGTATTTTTGTCCTTCCCTTCTGAAGATTCACTCCCAAATTATATGTTCCAATGAGATTGAGGAGTAGATACCGACCTTTAACAATCTCCTGCTATCAATATTTTTTGAGGAAGTAGAGTTTCCAAATGAATCACTTCCTACTGCTTGAAGGGCATTTCAGAGCACCATACAACCTCTCCCTGCCTTGAGGCATTTCTCCTCACCTGAGAATCACTCATAACCCTTTTTTCAAGTAGCCCCCTTCTGTGCAAACCTTCTCTACATATACTAGTAACTCAAAATAAACTGAACTTTTTATGTGGCTCGCATGCTCCTTACTTTCAAATCACTCATAACCATCTTTTAAAGTAGAAACCCCCTTTCTCTGCAAACCTACATGTACTCCTCATAGATACAACTTGAAATAAACTTTTTAATTGAAACTGTCTGTAACATACAATCAACATTGCTGGTATGTGGTACATGTGTATTTTTTCATGCATACAAAACCACATACAGTTGCATTCTCTGGCATAAGTAGAGTTAACTATTTCTATCACAGACTATCGGTAGCTGCTATTGTATGAGACTTGTGTGTATATATGTAAAGAGTTAGCGTATTAAGAGAGTTAATGGTTGCACTTACACATGAATGTCATTACAGCCTCACATTCATTTTGTGTGGGAGGCTAATATAAGGGGGCTGTGATACTGTACATTTGTTGATGTTCATTCTATTTTCACTTCATTACATTTGTATCCTGTATTTTTCCTGTAACTCTGTAATTCTGAAGTGATTAAAAAACAACTGAGCACAACACTTTTAGAACTCTGCTTATAAGATGTACTGTTTAACCAAGTATATGCACCACAGTTCACATCCATATCATGTTCTTTACAAATGCACATAAAGATGTGTAATTAGTGTGATGGAAACATATGAAAACATACTGATCCAAGACATCCTTCCACCAATATTGGATTTCAACATTGTAAAAACTGTTTTATAGAAAGCGAAACCTACAGAACTTTATAACTCAAAATCAAACTGATGTTGTGCCCTTTGTTTAATTTCTGATACTTTGTCCCTCAAACCGAAACATTTGGCATCTCAAATTACAAGCACAGAATTGAATGAAGCAAAATACTAACTAATGTTTTGACCATCTATTTTTTGACTGATAGACCATGGAAACCATGGCCCCCTGGTAATCAGTTTCTTGGAGGAAATAAAATGACATGTAGAAAATCAAAAATTATACAAAAAAGGAAGAAAGTGAGTGCATGACATCACAGCCTCAAGACCGAGGTGCCAATTTGTCTCAAATAAATAGCGATCTTAGTATCTTTACAAGATTAATAACTTTATTTGTTTTTAGATTTCCCTAAAAAAAATTACGCTCAGAGTCTGTGACATTTCTTCTTTAATATAAAAGCAACTTATATTTGGAGTGATATTCCCCTTTAACCCTCTGCTTGCCAGGTGATTTGCTGTTCTAAGGAATTTGTGTGTATTACTTGTGAAAAAAAGGCACAATGTGGCACACAAACAGTTACCCCTTTGAATTTCTCATGTGTATTTATTCACAAGCATGCAAATCCCAAAGAGTGTAATTTTGTCTGGCACACAAGGGGTTAACTTCCTATCCAAGAGACAAATTTGGTCACATACTTGGCGTAGGCCTTCTCTAAGAGGGCGCTCCAGAACTCGTTGCCCTCCTCCGAGTGTGTGTAGATCAGCTTGTTGCCGTGAGTGGGCAGTCGGTCATCGATCACCACGTCGTTCCATTTGCCAAAGCGCCAGAAGCGGAAGTGGAAGATGCCAGCGTACTTCTCCTTGTTATCGTCATCCCAATCCTGATCCTTGGCGTCGGGGACAACCTGGCGAGGCAGGATTTTAGGGAGGATTGATTAGGGCATGTGCATTATACCTTGGGGACATTAAACACTGGGGTCTTTGATACTGATGACATCATACACCAGAGTGTTATTCACTGGGGACATTATCAGCAGGAAACACTTTGAGGGCATTATAACACTGAGGACAATTTTATGCTGAGGATACTCTATACTAGCAGTATCATACATTGGATTTCATACGCCAGGGACATTATACACTGCGGACATCAAACACTTACACAATTTGGGATAATATACATGATGGATATCATTCACTCGGGATGATTGACACACTTATGTCATAACATTGAAGAATTAAAACTTGGAGTTTTAAGTCAACATTGAGCACCAGTGATTAAGATTCCATCTTTACCTTTTCCCAGAGATCCTTCTCCTGAGCCAGGTTGGCTGTGGCAGCCACAAACCAGCAATTACCCAGCTGTCCCTGGGACACGTCCCCACTCTTGGTGCCATCCACTACCAGATGAGGGTTGCTGCACAGGTCCTGGGCAACAAAAACAATAGGGACACATAATCATCTTCATCTCATATCATACCGTTAACCCACTCAGTCCCATAGGCAAGAAGCTAAGTTGTTATTGATACGGGGCTTTCAGTGCTTGATTGTGGCAGCCACAAATCAGCAGTTACCCAGCCGGCCCTAGGACACACCTCCACTCTTGGTGCTATCCACTACCAGATGAGGGTTGCTGCACAGGTCCTGGGTGACTGACAACAACAGCATTGACATACAATGGATTATCCTCAGTAAAGACATGTTGCAATCCATGTACATGTATGTGCTGTTAACCCTTTCCATACCAAGCACTGCCAGCCCTATATCAATAGCAACCATGTTTCGTGTCTATGGGACTGAGATGGTTGATAAATTTGTTTGTTATTGATGTATGTTATTTTATCTATACTTCTAACATCATTTTGTGTTGTGTTAATTTGTGCTTTTAGATGAGTTTCCATTATTCTTTATGGTCAAATAAAGACTAACTTTGATTTAATTCAATCGCAAGAAAGGAATATAATATCTATAATGATGTAATCAGTGCGCCATCTACAACCATATGAGGGTTGGTGTATACATTAGATATCACATGTATGCACTAAGTGTGCTTAATAAACCGATTAGTCATTCGTGTGTTATTTCATCGTACATTATTTCATCATATAATTTGTAATAGATTTTATACTGATGACATCATACTTTGATCGGCTGATTTGTGTTGAATAGCATGTCCAAAACCAGGAATGATTTATAAGGATTTTAAAAATGTAATTCAATTACAGCTCTTAAAACCAACTTTCAATTACAAAGTACTGGTAGATTCTTTGCATTGATTTTTATTTTTTTAAAGCATAATCTGTTCAATGTGCTATCCATTATCAGATCTGGTTGCTGCATAGCTTAAGCATACATCCAATAACTGCTACATAGTATAGATGAGAGTGGGCGTAGATGTGGTATGCATGACTTAGTCTCACACAAACACACAAATTGTGTCAAATATGTTATCAGTCACTAATGTTGACCTTTAATCTCGATAGCATTCGATCCTCCCACTAAACAATCATTCATCATTGGCAAAGAAATGAATGAGGTGTTGTTTGCTACAGTTGACCTAATCACAGTTAATCATTTATTTCATTTAGTAGAACGGGGAAATATCATCAATCAAGTCTATGCTAAATGTAGAATTGTACTTTTCTCTTGGAGATGTCTTACATGTACATGAAGCTGCAAGCATATAGTGTAGTGGAAAGTGATGTATAGTTCAGTAATTCAGACTGTATGAGAAATATCTCCTATTGAAGTATATTTTACATACAAACATGTAAACTTTA
The DNA here is from genome assembly GCA_963669155.1 of Arbacia lixula. Taxonomy (NCBI): domain Eukaryota; kingdom Metazoa; phylum Echinodermata; class Echinoidea; order Arbacioida; family Arbaciidae; genus Arbacia; species Arbacia lixula. The sequence goes on along the minus strand of OZ022590.1, from coordinate 18,552,015 downwards.
ACAAGTTCCAAGCATGTGATTTACATTCTGTAATAGCAAAAGGTCTACATGCAGGTTGTATTTACAATGTATGAAAGAATGCTCAATATATCTTACACATTGCTTAACTTCAAAATCAAAAGATAGTATAGCCTAACCAGCAAGTGATTAGGATTAGGATATGCCCCATTCACTGAAGGATCTGCATTATATAGAACAGTTGTAGGCTAGTGATTTACATTCTGTAATAGCAAAAGGTCTACATGCAGGTTGTATTTACAATGTATGAAAGAATGCTCAATATATCTTACACATTGCTTAACTTCAAAATCAAAAGATAGTATAGCCTAACCAGCAAGTGATTAGGATTAGGATATGCCCCATTCACTGAAGGATCTGCATTATATAGAACAGTTGTAGGCTAGCACCTATCTGAAGCAGTCCCATGCACCAACAATACAACATACACACAATGCAGGCCCACTTCAGACTATGCCATATCCTGGTGCTAATCCAGACAGGTTTAAGTCCATACAAACTAAGTTGGATGGCCTTTATAGACAGTTTGATTTTTTTTTGACAGAGGCCTCTGCAGATACATTGTAGATTTGACTTTTTTCAGTACTCAGTCAGCCAAAAGTATGCAGACCTTGTAGGTACACTAATTGTGTCACGCCAAGGCAACACCCACATACATACATTGCAGTCTTTTATATTGCCCTACAAACGGCTGACTGAAGTTCACATTTAGTTACACGATTCAATTCTAAGATGCTTGGAATAATATACATGTACTCTTTTCAGTATGTACTGGTATGGATACTTTATGTATACCTTTCAAAAAATGTTCTACCCATGACAACCCCAAAGCTTGTCCGAGGCTTGTCCAAGTAGCCATAAATTTCATGTGCATTCCACTCATCCCTGAAAAGAAATCACTAGATACAGATGGATGTCATACAGTGGTTAGGGAGAAATTTTGGAATAAAGTACTGAAGTGAAACATTGTTTGAGCATTATTGTCAAGACAAATGGTTCTAAACAATACGGGTAGAGCAACCAGCGGTGATCACAGTGGGGACTGTAATTGGGAATGCCAGACACTATCCTGAGAGACAATATCGGACCGCTACACCTCTCACTGGAGTGAGTTTGTTTAGAGCCAATTGTCTTGACAACCTGCTCATATGAGACACCACTTTGGGATTCTTTACAAAAACTGCTTGTATCTCCATTACATAGCGCATACGAATTGTCGTCCCATGGTCGATGCACCGTGCAGCCACATTGGCTTTATTGTGTGGTCATGTCTGCTTCCCGCCCAGTGTTCCAGTGTGTGAGACCGGAAGCAGACATGGCTGCATGGAGCATTATGGGATAAATTCCCATATATGCATGATGGAGAATTCTCCATATCGCATATCTCCAAATCTGAACGCCTGTGGCGCTCTAATTCTTTTACCTTTAATTCTTGGGATATGAACTTTGGGTTCACGAACATTCTATAGCCATCGTCCTGCTTGTGTCTTTTCATTCTTTCATTAGTCCATCCACAATCAATGTTGAGGTAGGCAAAAACATCGCCGTGGGTGATTGGTGGTATTTTTTTCAAGTCCTTCGTTCATGTAACAACCCTTCCATTTTAATATTACAAGGTTTATGAGGGTCGAAATTACAGATTCTGTGCATTATTGCAAGAATTGAATAAGTACCAAACTCTTACCGAAAGTATACGTCCCAAAAGCAATCGATCAGAAATCGGTTTCGCGAGGTGATATCGCTTGATATCGGCCATATACCATAGGGAGAATTGAAACACGAGACATGATTCGCCTCTGTAGGATCATAGCTGTACATTGTCTGGGGTCATTCCTGAGTAGACATGTTTTGCCTCTATAGGATCATAGCTGTACATTGTCTGGGGTCATTCCTGAGTAGGCCACCTGCTGTGTGCAGTACTTAACAATACTTCAATGGCCTTAGATAAATTGTTTGATGAGTAAACCTTCACAGACAGGCAGCATGCCATGGTATTAATAATTAACCATGCATGCCAAGGGGAAAGTCGTCACTTGTCTCATCAACACAACGTAAATTACCTCCATTTTTAGAGGCGCCTAGTGGGGTAATGGTCTGTCTTCCAGAACTTCGAATTTTTCACACTGTGCTGATAACGAGTTTGTACATGAAGGTCTACACAAATGTCAGTCATTCAGTCTGAATCAATGGGTCTGTAACTTAGAGACTACAATATAAACATGTAGCTATGATAGGTTTGCTGTACACGCTTCCTGACTACTAAGTTAAAGCAATAGTCATATCTTACAGATACATGTTTTGAGAAAGTGGATCAATTGAGTCACCAAACTACATGTACTCCTGTGGGGATGAAGGAAGTTAAATGTCTTGTAGGTCTGGAAACAAGACTCACGGTGCAGATGGCTCAAATGAGGCATGTCTCCTTGAAATGAGGGTACATGGAGTTACAGGATGAACAGTGTGTATGAGTAGTGACTGCAATTCAATCTAGCCCCGAAGAAAAAATAGAGGACACTATAACAGGACAATAAGAATTATGAGAATAAAACACTAAATTATTTTAAGAATTTACAAGATGCTAATTTATGAAAGTTTGAACAAAATTGTGACCATGACAATACATTATTTCCTTACAAATATAATCACTAGCCATTTCAACCTTCCGATACTAGCAGTCCCATCTTATTAGCAGACTGGTCATTGTCCTGGTGCACAATGCATACAATACATGTACATGCTGTTTTCTCGCACTTGCACACAATGCATTAAGAAAACAATTGATGTCCACATCATACAATACAGCTTAAGTGAGTCAACTGCCCTACAATTGGCAATGCAAGATTTATAACCACTTTCAGTCACTATTCAACCTCAAAATTGGCAAATACATTTGTAGGACTCATTTAGTGTTTGATTCGTATACTGCACATTGTAAGACTTTTAATGAAGTCTCAAATAACTCTGCATGGAGAGTGATTTGTTTGATTTCTATTTAAGTTTCAACAATCAGACTGTGTGAATTTAAATGAAGTTAATAGGGTTTACTTCAACTAATGTGTACAGTGTACACAGAGTACAAACATGTAGTTGCACATGTTCACTTAAACCAGGAAGGTGTTAGAACTGGAGTCGGAACGAAGAGTAATTTATTCATACACCAGTCGCGATCATTGATACCACAATAGAATATTTTACGCGTTTGGTTCTTTGATCCAGTGATGACCGCCGCCAAATATGCAAGACAAATTTTGGATGCATTTAGAGGAATATACAATCTGCATGCGCAGAAGATTTCAGAACCACTTCATGTACTGAAGTACATGTGCAGTAGTAGTACATCTTATAATGATACGAATCTGTGAATTTCAGATTATATTGTTGCGTCGTTTTTGTGATAAATCAAGAATACGGTAGAAAACATGTCAGAAAAATGCCTCAATATCGCACATTGGGCAATCATATTTTCTTACAAATATCTTGTAAATCGTTTATTGAGTGTTTCACCTTCCATGGAAACAACGTCGATTTCGTGTCCGGAGATGTCCGAAAACGTTACGGACCAAATTCTTTCTACAATTTTATCAAAATTTCCCTTCGCTCACCTCCAAACTAATTCCCAGTGTGTGTAATAAGATCAGCTATGAACTCCCAGCGAAGGCTGAACGGTTGACATATTTCTCAAAACAGATTTTCTTTTGTTATTCAGAGGAAGGCACTGCCTCATTAGAAATACAGCGTATTGTTTAAAACACCTGAATGTCTTGAATTTTTATGAGGCGGTGGTCATCATAGATCAAAGGAAGTCTATCCGAGCGCAGTCCATCCATGATAGGTCCATGCTTAAACTATTTGAAATCAAAACATACTTGTACAGTACTGTACATGTATGTACACTCCAGCTCAAAGGAATTGGCATAGGGAATTGAGCTGTAGGTACTGTCAATCATTTTAAAGCACAATAATGGACAATAACTATATGACTCCTCAATACTCATCGAATAGATTATACTGCTTTATAAGATAATGGGACAGAAATCATCTGTAACAATCCTAGCTACATAAAGGATACTGACGCTAATAATAATTACAGTATACACAGGCAGTAGTACCCTGTGGCCTGTGCATAATTCATTTGTGTCAGTGCCACTATTCATACACCCTGGGCATAATTCACTGGTGTCACTCTTTATACATACATGTACACAGTGCACATAACTCACAGATATTATTTACTACTAGGGGGATCAGTGATACTGTCTTTTTCTAACAGTCCCAGTGCTTCTTCGTCTCTTGCCTCATAACATACCTCGAGATTGCTGCAAATTTATGAGCAGGGCAAAAGCTTTGATTATAAATAAATGCTGACTAGAACAAATCATAATTCATAGACACACTGTATATTGATTGAACGTGGGGCAACGGCTTTCAAGGATAGTTATTTTTATGTGTGTATGAAGTGCAGTTCATCATGCGACAAATCAGCTGTACTTCGTATTATGTCATGATCCACTCGTTTATTTTGCTAGAAAGAAAGATGTGAAGAAAAAAAGCATGTGTAACGGTACTCTCTATGGGTAACAGAGTAAGTGACACTATTGCAATTAATATTTGGTTCATGATTACAAATGCAACATCATGTACATCCATAGCACTGTCAAGTTGCATTTTATGTGATGAACATTTAAACATTTAAACTCATGAATAAAAATGTACGTACAGCTTACTCTCGATATAACGAGGTCGTCAGGACCAGGGCCTTTTCCTCGTTATAACGAAACCTCGTTGTATCCAAACAGAATAAAAAACAATAAAACACATTGAAAAATATGTGCTTGTGTGTTCCTTGTGTTTAACTATGTTTTGATATCCATAGCCGTCTTGGAAACATGCGTTATCAAACTGAAAAAAGGGATTGGAAACATACGTATTTCAAACTGAAACGGGGATTTATTTGTGTTCAATACATCATCCGACCTTGATATATTTTTGCCGTTTTAATAGCTAATTTCATTCAATGAATTATAGACCATTCCCGATACGATGGGTGTTATTTTGCAGTAAATAAACTGGTCAAAATAAATTGTTATCGTAATCTTCTGGACAAGAAAACATGCGGTTTAGTTGTTTGGACGAACAAGAGAATGGGCGGCGCAACGGGCAGAACGGCCGAGAAATATTAAGGGAAAGGTGGATTTACATTAGAGCGTCTCGTTCGTCTGACAAGTTTGCGACGACGTAGCATGCAACACCGTTATGATCGGCACTTTCTTTGTGGGTCATTCCAAAATTATTAAGAGGGGGTTCCATGTAGAAGATTAACGCTTCCCCCGCATACTTATATTTCACGTTATATCGTCATTATGATTTGCAGCGGTATACTTATTTAAAGAAGAATATTTTATCATCTCTTCAATTCTTTCATTGTCATATTTTTGTGTGTGAAATAGGCCTATACTTTACCCGTCCGAGATCACATTAGTTTTTGTCAAGAAACCCAATCAATCGCTGCTCATCAGACACACCCCCATTCAGCAAGCGCCGCTCCGTATCATTGCTGGTATTGCCGTGATGGGATCGGACTTGCAAACCATGTGCTTTCAAGGCACATCACTCCGCCGCACATGCACATTGCTGTGATGGGATCGGACTTGCAAACCATGTGCTTTCAAGGCACATGACTCCTCCGCACATGCACAGCGTATACGCTGTGCATATGCGGCGGAGTGATGTACAGTGTATCAGAAACTGTGCACATGCTTGCGTTGTGTGGACGTGTATTACGAGATGTGTGTCTGGCTCCTTGCGGTGCCGGTGTTTCCATGTGTTTTCAATCTTATGAGAAGATTGCTTTTGACAAGCTCGCCCTCGATTTTTCCTTCCTCGTTGTAACGGGACGCAATTGTTATGTTTTTCTTTGTCTTGGGGTCAACAGAATTTAGCTCGTTATAACGAAATCTCGTTATAACCGTGCTCGTTGTAAGCGACGTAGTGCACCATAGGTTTACATGTAGAAACTTTTGGGACCGAGAAATTTCTCTCGTTATAACGAAACCTCGTTGTATCCGTGCTCGTTGTATCGAGAGTAAGCTGTATGTGTAGGCTATTGAAGAGTTAATAATTTAGTGCACAGGGACATTTGTTTAAAACACATTTAAACAAATACATGAAGACTACCTGTACACTGTTCAAACTTTGATTTAACAATAAGGAGAAATATGAGTAATCATAAAAAACAAAAAGCAGACTTTGTAGTACATTAACTATATTAGCATTACATGTTTGAAAAAAAGATGTTTGAATACTGTGCATTCTTCAAGTATCTGTTCACACGAACATAGCCTTATCTACATGAAAGGCCTAATTTAAACACACGTTTCAACGTACGAACTTTGTACATTGTACCATATGGAACCTGCTTCCTTCTGACATACATGTACATGCATACCATGCCGCATATTGGAGATAAATCATTCTCATCATTTTCCCATCCCCATAATTGACTTGAATGCCTTTATAGGCTTGACACACTCAGATACACTTGAGAAAGACACACTGTAAGGGGCTAATGCTAAAGCAATTTTACCCCCAAAAGTGCCAAACAGGGCCCATATAAACCACAAAGAGTCTGTATGGGAAAACTGTTGTCATTGTACATGTATAATGCTCAGTTTACATATCATGTACACCTGTATATTTGCAGTTAAATGTGCTTTTTAAATGATGCCAGGAGTAACAAGTACACGTATGTAGCCCCTGTAATTATTTTTTAATTTTTTATCTTTCCTCTGATCTGCTAATTTAATATGGAATTGAAATACAGGTACCAAGGGGGTGGAAATGAACAGTACATGTACCTCCAGTAAGCCTACCTTGTTTTATAACAATACTGCAGTCCTTAGGAGAAGTGCTCAGGCATTTTAACTTTGAACACATAAGTACAATGGAAGTCAAGTTATCACTGTGTGCAGCTCTAGTTAATCCTCTCTAATCCACCGTGGAGAATCAGAAGCCTTTCACTGCAGCTTACATTTATTACCCCCCCCCCCCCCCAATGCTGATTGATCAAAAGTCTAAAATTGTTGTTGTCATTGTTGTTGTTTTTGTTGTTGCGTGGAACCACTTTCAAAGTTTGCACTTTGCACTGATCCATACCACATAGAGAACATCATGAACATATTAGATCAAATTCATAACTCTAGACTAAAATCAAATTATGCCCATTTATAACAGATTTCCTCTTATCCCTCTCAATGGGAAGTCATTTTCACAGCCTATGCCAGCAAAAATTAGCCACACGAATGAGTAATTTGAGCAAATTTGCCAGACACTCTGGGCAATTTGTGCCCATACATCTCTATTGACTTGTTCATAGCTAAATTGAGAGATGTACTGAGGCTGCTACATGTAGGGCAATCTTAATCATTGCAATCTTAAAGGTTCCATGTAGACAATGCATAACTTATGAAGCCATTCTTCTGCTGCATACATGTCTGCTTGGACATTACTTACACATAGCAATGATTCTAATTAAAAAGATTGTTGGATGGTATTGTGTGAATTCATGTTATTGTGAGCAATAGCTGATACTGATTATAAACATACATGTGCATGCATTATGTAATAAAATTATGTGCATAACTATTCACTGCAGCATCAATAAATATGCATGATTCAGTCTATAGATTGTTCAGCTCCTATCTACAGTACCTTTATTGATGTCACAATAACGGTTGTGATCTGGAGGATATTTGTGATGTACAGTATGCTATTATGCATGCTCAACAGATGTCAAATGTATTGCAATGTCATGGGCCCATTAAAGGGATAATTTACCCTATTGGAGAGTTTCCTTAAAAGGAAGGAGAAGAACTCAAAAGACCAATGGAATTGGTTTGGCGCAAGCTAACTAGAAGGAAATCTTACGATCATGACATGGAGGTTGGAATTCTAGTCACTCTTCAACACCATTGGCAACACAAGTTTGTACGGTTCTTCACCTTTTCTAGATTTCTTTTTTCAAACTCTGTACATGTACTGGACATATGTACTAGTACTGCATGCCTTTAAATCTTCTCATACACTATAGCAGGTTTCTGCTACAGAATTTGTCTAGTCATAATGATACTAAATACAGTCAGACCACACTTCCCTTGTCTGACATTTCTGAACAGTTGTGTGGTGACAATGATGTTACCATAGAAACAAGGATAAACAAGTAACATGAAACAAGCCACAGGCATACTTTTATAGAGGTAACCATGTTTTCAATAAAATGTACAAAGTATTGTATCAACATTAAAGTACACATAATGTATGCACGGCTAAGAAGTCAGAACATTACCATCATATCAAATTTTAGTAAAACTCATAAAAATTCCCTTATGCATTAAAAAATAAATGCCTCTCTTAGCCCTCTCTATATTGACGATGTTGATGATGGTGGTGATGATAATGATGATGATGATGATAATGACGTTGATGGTAATGATAATGATGTTGATGATGATAAGGAGTACATACTGCACATGTAAGCCAGTATGCCACATGTGATTTCAGTATTTACTGAAAATTCTGTATAATTTTCTAATCAAGTCATATCTCTCAAATAAAATCCCAACCAACTCACTCCTGGACGTTTCCATTCTATCTGGCCAGGGGAGGACCTCTTGTGGAAGAGGGAGGCGTCAGCTGCAGGGAACTCTGGGTCCTCAAATGGCTTTCCACTAGACTGGCAGTTCTTCCGCAGCTGGTCATAATTCTGGCCCTTGAAGGCTACCACATTATTGCCGAAGATTCCCATGATGCTTCAGTCAGTCACCACGATATGTGCACAAAATCCTGTTGGTTGATAGAAGAGGGCGGATACATGTATGGCAGTTAGAATAAAGAAGAATCAATTGTAAATTGATTAAGAACTGACTATTCCCCCCAAATAAGAACTGTATAATTTGAAATACATCCTACATACACATGCACATGTAGTATCTAACACACTTTTATGTTCGGCAAATGTAAAATCTATTAATCATATGTTTGCAACATCGTTAGCCCGCTTTCACTCTAGTTTCAAAGATTGAAACAAGACTTAGAGTGATTAATATTGCATTTCATTTCCCAAGTTATTCATCTACATGTACACACAGTAGTACAAGTGAAACTGTGAAAGACTTTTATAAGCATTGACCAAATGATCACATCCCTCTCTTCTACTTGTAGATCGAAACCCTGAATGAGGCAAAGCAAGGAACCATCAATTTCCTGTGACCCAACCTCGTGAGAGAGACGAAACAGGCACAAGACAAATGTTCTTCTCTCATTTGGAATGTCAAGAGAATTTTATAGAAATGGGTACAGAGTGTACAGCAACATACTCCATGTCCAGGAAAAGTACATCTATAGTTAATTGTAAGATACTAGATGCACACTGCTGTGAAATTTAAAGGGAATACTACCCTTGGGAGACAAAAGCCTTCAAAAGGGTGATTGTGAGCAATCTTCTTGCCAATGGTCTTAAATTCATGTATTGTCCATTTTAGAGACATGCTGATGTTTGACCAAATATTAACAGTTTTAGGCAAATAACTTTCAGCAAGTTTCTAAAATGAAGCTAAGACCATTGGCAAGAAGGTTTGCTCACAATCACCCTTTTGAGTGTTTTTTGTCTTCCCAATAAATGAGCACTAGCACTTTTGAAAGTGTCGTTCTTATTACCATACTTGTGAAGTGTCTCAGATTAGATCTCTTGACGTACATGTACACTGTAGGTGCACTCTGACTTGAGCCTTAGGCAATACTACAGAAATTTTCTTTACCAGCACAGTTGAACATACATTCATACAGTAATGTTTGTTGAAACCCAAAATGTGGGTAGTGTGACTGTACATATACCACCTGAAATCAACAGCAAGAATTTCCAAGCCCAAGATGGGAATATTTATTCGATTACCATGAAAATTTTTGGCAATATGAATCGAGCCACACCAAGGAATCTACAGTAGTCTCAATTTGTTTCTGACATTGTGGGGCATGCACAATTAAAGGTGATATTCATAGGAAATAAAATCAAATAAATATAGTTTATTTTATAATTGAATGAGTTATTAAAGCAATTTATGCAGCTAACATGCCATGAAAGTGTTCAGTTTTGTGTTTAATGAAAGTAAAATTTTACGAAATTGACTCTCTTCCTGACCTATGAAATCGCCTCAGGGAAAGTGGCGTTGAGTGTGTGTCACAGCCGGGATACGCTTCACAATAACCATTGTGTATCTGTTAATCCACTAGCAACTGCCATCAGTTTCATGAACAATGCATGATGCTTCTGGCGGAAAAGAAGCTGCGGATTGGCATGTTTGATGCACAATAACACCTCCCTTTTCTTACTTCAGACCTAAAGGCCATTTCGGATGACAGTAGGGCAAATTTGTCTCCGAGAATATGGTGATTGTTTTCACCCTAATTTCGCTTTTTGGAAAGTGATATATTGTTTGAATGTCATCCGAGCTCATTGTATGGCTAATAAGCTTTCTGTAGATGAATATTTTTTTGGACTTGGATTTTCTATGAATATCACCTTTAAACTCTGGATAAATTATAAGCAATGTGACCACAAAACCAAGCATTTCAAACTATCATGAACAAATATTTCAGGATATTTTAACACTGAACTCCATTTTCAATACAAAAGATGTACAGTAAACACTGACACACTTCTGCTAAGAACATATTTGATGCAGTTTTTGACATGTACATGTACGTGAACTGTCTGTAGCTATCGGTATACTACTGTACTCACTGAAATGTCTTGTACTAGACACAGAAATGGATATTTTGCCTCTTTTAAAATTACATGACACTGTAAACCAATCCAGGCATTACTGAGTAGGAGCAAGTTTTTTTTTTTTTTTTTTTTTTGGGGGGGGGGGGGGAGGTGCATGTTCCTACCACTATCACCATTATGTAAAACTGGAATTGTTTCAAAATAGTGAAATATTCACATACACCTACAGTACAGCTAATACTGTGTTTGTACTAGTACGTCAACACCCACTAGTATTGACTGCTCTTGTTATAGTAGCGCTGTAGCAGAGCTCATAATAAAATGGGAGCTATTCCATTAGCGTGGGATTCACTCCACAGGTTCTCTGGTATTTGATACCCTCCCTGGTGTACAAATAACCTAGGTACAAGGCTGTGACACATTATCGTCTTCTGCAATGAAAGGTTTACAGATACAAGTCTCTACACTGTCTTCTCTCTACTAATTAATGAAAGAAAGATCTCTTAATGGGAGATATGGAGCACTTGGAGGGTTTTGTGAGCTGTGATTATAATACAGAACAATTAGAAAATAAATCACAGCTTAGAATCGAGACTATCCAAGCAATGCCAGGGTTGGTGCTGTGTTGTGAGTGGAATGCATTTAGTAGTGAATAGAGTCAACTGACTATGATGCTCACTGAAAGACAACTCACTGAATGATGATTAGGTTTGAAAGCTTGTACGTAAAATGGAGGTTCCAGTCTACTGGTTTCATCTTCTTGTATGTTCCTACATGTACAGGTACATGTAGAGCAATTAAGTCTGGCACTACAGACTTAATACTTTTTTCCCCTCCCTCTCCCTCTCTCTCTAGAAGAAGAAACTGTGCTAAGCCTACTGTACATACACTTCTAAAATTAACATGTATTGGTAGGTGTAAAAAATTTTTGCAGGAGTGCTTTGGATAGAAGAAAGGCCACATGCCTAGAACCAAGGCTAAATAGAAACCAGTGAGCCCACTCAAAGGATATCCTCACCCAAACATACTGTACTATTGACACAGTGTTTGCATACTAAAATATGAATGACGGTGTAAGTGTCAACAAGATGAGACAATGATATAATGAAAATCAAACCGTGCACTATGTACATATATAAGCTAAATGTAAATACTGTGTCAATAATTATATGACAATGCAAAAGGGGATGCAGAAGCCATTAAGCCTACACTTCAGCTCATAGGAATTGGCATAGGGAAAGGGAAAGGGAAGAAAGGGAAGGAGCCGCAGTTTTATATCGCTGTATATGTTGTCCAGTTCAGCATGAAACATGATGCTTTTTAGGATAAAGCATCATGTTTCATGCTGAACTGGACAAAATATACCACGGTTTAAAACTGCAGCGGCTCCTTCCCTGTCTTCCCTTTCCCTTTCCCTACGCCAATTCCTTTGACTGAGCTGGAGTGCATATGTAGGGTTCTTGTTTCAGGGAATATGTACAATGTAAAAATAGCTTTAATAGCTTGCCTGCTACAAATTTGGAAATTGAAAAGGAAAATAAAACAAAAAGTAATTGATTGATTCATACATCCTACCATATTCTAACACAGTCAATGAAGTGTATAACTTGGATTTTTGCCACTATTGCATGCTACTATGGATACTGTAATACAGGTACATGTGTATTGTACAGTGTTCACGCTGTGCAAATCATCATTATTCATTTTCTATTCACTAGCAATGATCAAAATAAGAAAAGCAAATGTGCTATAGTATACATGTACACATTGAAGAATCTATCATGTTGAATCCATCAATTTCTATCAAGTCTACATTTACTCTACACATGTGAACTTTGAAGTCAACATACATGCAGATTTCAGATCAGAAATCTATACACTTAAAGGGTTACTAAATTAGAAAAATATGTTCCCACTGATCTATGTAAAATTATCCACTAAAAACGAATTTCACATTCGTTTGCCACAATATGTTTACGTGGTGTGTGTGGTGCAGCAAGCAACATCTAGCAGGCAGCAGCTCTCAAATTTCTTTACAGAAACTATTTTTGTGCAAGACCGGAATAGCTTTAATCACTCTTTTGAGTGCCAGGGGGTTGTATTTCCCCGAAAGTACTCGGAAATTTTTCTGACTTAACAAACACCGGCAAATGGACTCACAGTCTTTACCCATCTGTGCTGACAAAAGGCAAGAACTCCTACAAGAACAGAAAGATTATCGGAATATTGACGTCAACACTCTGCTTGGAGATTCACCTCTCCTTAGCAGTGACCTAAAGGGCAAAATAGCTAGAGCTGTAGCTGACTTTGTCAGCTCCACCAATGTGGAGCTGTAGTTGCTGCCCACACCACACTTCCTATCACTAAGAGTCATATATTACTTTGAGCCTTACCAAGAGACCATACAACTACTAAGTGTTTATATGGGTGTGAAAGAGACCCATCACCGAAGAACAACAACAACAACAACAGCCGCAATAAAGTCTCATTTTGACGAAAATTTGAAAAAAATGCACGCCTCCAGTGACGTATGAGAAGTCAAAATTCCATACATGTAGATTGTACGGAAGTCAACAATAGATCATTTTCGTAATGTATTCACAACTTTACCCCTACATGTAACTGCGTAGACGTAACGCATTATTGCATTCACCTGTATCTTGTCATTCAGATTCAATGGATGGAATGCAATCTATTAGTTGTTGCTACTCGGACAAGCTTTGGGGTTCCCATTGGTAACGTATTGTTTGGAGGCGTGCGTTTTTTTCAAATTTTCATCAAAATGAGACTTAATTGTGGCAAGCGAATATGAAATTTGATTTTAGTGGATAATTTTACAGAGATTAGTGGGAACTTATTTTTCTAATTTAGTAACCCTTTAAGTAAAGAGTGCACACTTTGCATGACCTGGGGGTTGTTTGAAGCAAAAAAAAAATATTTCAAAGTTTTAATGACCGAAAAAATGTCAAAGCACAGAGAACAGTGATGAGTGTGCCGTTCGAACTTTTCCCAGAGTATAGGGGACCAGGCATCGCTTGTGCTCTACAGCCTGCTCGACTTTTCGAAAAATCGCTGGGCGATGCCTAAATTCCAGCAGCGACCGAGCAGGCTACAAATCAGTCGGTCGCCGCACTGAGTTGTGACCATAGCATTAGGGACAATGTTTATTTGATGAAATTCATTACAATTACATGTAGGCCTAGATAATACACTGTACCTTTATTAATGAAAATTCTCAAAAAAAGTCAAGTTAAATTTCAAATTCACACAGTATACTCTACTCTATGCAGGCAATCCCGTACAATAGGGGACCAGGCAGAATCGCACATGTATAATGCACGCAAATGGGAACGCTGCAATACCGATTGTCGTCGGCAGAAAGTGACCTAGAAATCACTTTTTTGGACGAATTAAGCAGCGAAAATTTTGTCTAGGGTTAGGGTTAGGGTCAGTGTTAGGTTTAGAATTAGGTTTAGGGTTAGGGTTAGGGTCAGGGTTAGGTTTCGGGTTAAAATTCATAAAAATTAGTGGGATACCCTGGTCCCCTATTATACGGGATTGCCCTCTATGCATGTGCTGTAGAATCTAAACATAACTTCATATATTGAATACAGGAAAGAATTATGAGAAGAATTATTGACATTGGAAGACGCCTCTGAATCGAATCTAAGCACTGAGCTCTCACTTGCTCGGACTCTGAGACGCTTTTTTAGTAGCCGTACTGGCCGTAGCGGATGGGAGTCTTTCCCCGACGAGCGCTAGGCCGCTTGTGCGGCACGGAGGCAAGCTAGCGTCTGGCAGAACCCACGGCCACACCCCGCCGTGTTTCTGTACGTTAGTGAGTTACGAAGCTACAGACGATACGGATGGTTAAATCTATTTTCTCAATTCTCAATATTACGATTGCAATAAAAATATAAAAAAAAACATATCACTTGCTTAATAAAGTCTTACCTTGTCAATGTAACGACTGACAGAAAGTCACCTGCCTATAACCGTCAGTCTTCCAGATAAAAACGAAAGCAGAATTCACTCACGAAAACTCAACAACGCTAGATTTTGAGACCGAGTTCGTTTACAAGTGCAATCGATACTGTTTCTCTATCGATTTCAATCAGCTCAGTAGTCTATTATTTATAGAGTGTGTTTTTTTAAAGAAATAAAAAAGAAGGAATATAGGTTAAGATGATGTAACAAACTCTCAAAAATAAAAAAAGTATACTATTTTATACGGTCTTATATCAAATCTTTTTTTAATGTATATTTACTGATCATAACGAGTTGTACTACCTTATTAGTAGAATATTTGGTTTGTTTTGTGAGACTACAGGAGGGCGTGGTTTTCAGAGCGCTTTCTTGCTTTTTCGTTTGTCTTTCTGAGAAACTTTACAAGGGAAAGCAAAATAACCTGGAGTATCATCGTGTAGGCGTACCAATCTATTCATTATGTATCCCTTCCGTTACTAAACATTCTCCATATTTCCATATCTTATCTGTTTCTATTCTACTTTTATCACAGCTGTTAGGTTTATGTACAGCTCACAACCACAATCTAAACCAATTTCCATTTTCATATCACATTGAAGATGGAATGATAAGAATGCGATGCGATATGATTCGTTTTTATATAAGCTAATGAACTTTCTTACTTAACCGTACTTACTCACGTCCTTGTTAACGTTTTTACCCTTGTGCGTACCATCTCCACTTACCCAAGACCCTTTCGAAGACATTACTAAAATTAAACTATGCACTAACAACAAGAGTTGCACAGAAGCCGAGGTCCATGCAATATCGTAAATTATGAAAGATCCAGTCAACCCTAGCAGTAAATTAAAGGGTGTTTTAGGAAAAAGGGGGTGGGGGGGGGGGGAGTGGTGGAGTTTGTCATACGAACCATAATTGTATGAGTCGCAACTCTAACATTCAAGAAACTAGCTGTTCAGTTTATAATTAAACTAGTATTAAAATACTTAATTGAACACTATAATTTCACTCACGGTGTGTACGGTTTTCTGAATAAAGGTTGTGTCCTTTATTTGAAATTTGTGATCTAAAAATGGTTAAGCAACAAATATCAGATGAATTGTGCACTTTTGTCTACAAACACCAAATTTAGCACACATGTTCAAAATCATATTTGGAACAATAATCATAGATATAGAGGCATCTCAAAATATTTTCAGGGTCACCTGGGGGCAGCCCCCAAAGTGCCCCGGGCGCCCCAAAATGTTATTTTTACGTCTTGTCGAAAACACACGGCCGAATTTGATAGGAATCATCCTTAGGTGATCGTGCTTTCACGGTGTGTGCCCCTGCGCTCTGGAATGATCTCCCTGCCAACATTCAAATTTCTAGATGCCTTTAAAGGGCATATACTGTAATGGGAAGGCAAAAAAGCCTTCAAAAGGTAATTGTTAGCAATCTTCTTGCCAATGGTCTTAAATTCATGTACTGTCAATTTTACAAGCTTGCTTAAAGTTATTTGCCCTCAAATGATGTACATTTGGAGCAATGAGTGATTAAATCACAAATCCTCAAAATGTTCGGCCAGAACATTTTGAGGATTTAATCATTAATCATTAATTACTCCAAATGGGGATCATTTGAGGGCAAATAACTTTCAGCAAGCTTCTAAAATGGACAATACATGAATTTAAGACCATTGGCGAGATGAATGCTAACGATCACCTTTTGAAGGCTTTTTTGCCTTCCCAGTACAGTATATGCCCTTTAAAAATCAACTCAAACCCCACCTTTTCACTCAACAAAACAAGTAAGCTGTTGCAATGACCAGTTCTCTTGCTATTTCGTTTATTTATTTCTTGTTATATGACTGATATTTCATTAACTCTTAATGTTTGATTATCTTCTATTCCAATTATTGAGTTGATATATGACTGTTATTTAGTGTTATACGATTGATATTTAATAAACTGTTAATGTTATACACTTATATTTAATACTTGTCTCCACTTAGATTTATTATATTGTACTTGTTTTACTTATTTCATTTTTACATTGTAAAGCGCTTAGCAACTGCGTTGTATTCAGCGCTATATAAAAGCTCAATATTATTATTATTATTATCATTATCATTATTATTATTATTATTATTATTATTATTATTATTATTATTATTAGGATTAGGATTTAATTAGTGTGTGGTCATAAGTGGCAAGGGGGCAGGGGATAGCCCCCCAAACGTCCCCTGGGGGCATTTTTCTCTTATTTTGGACATTTTCTCAAGAATAAATAACTTGATTTTATCCAAACTTGTTAGGAATCATCCTGAGGTAATAGGAACCATTCGTTGTTAAAACTATGGTAAAGAAGTGACAAGGGGCTGAGGAAGTGGGGTAGCCCCCAAATCGCCCCAGGAGAAACTTTCTTTTAACATTTTTTCTAAATACTTTTTTATCAATGATAAATAACTTAAGTATTAGGGACCTCAATTGTTAGAATGGGCTACAAATGACAAGGAGACGAGGCCTTGATGGAGTAGCCCCCCCCCCCCCCCCCCCCCCCACACACACACACACACACAAATGCCCCCGTCTGGGCAACTTCCTCTTAATTTATACTTTTTGAGAAAAATGAATAACTGGATTTTAAATTTGATAGGCCATCCTTAGGTAATAGGGACCCAAAGTTCTTAAAATGGTGGTACGCAAGTGGCTAGGGGCGGTGGGGGGGGGGGGTGACCGCCCCCCCCCCCCCCCCATGCCCCCAGTGGGCATTTTTTTTTTACTCGTTCTCAAAGGAAAATGACTGGATTTTAACGAAACCTGAAAAAAGTCACATCGGAAAAGAGGACCTAAGGTTGTGATAATGGGATACGTATCTAAAAATGAATGTTGGATTTCATCAAAATTCGTCAGATTATTTTCAGGCAATGGGAAAAAAATTGTTACAAATGGGAACCCCATCTGAAATGAACTAGCCACCCCACAGCCCCCCCCCCCCCCCCCCCCGCCCCACCACCTCAGAAATGCGCCTTGTGGTCCAACAGTTTAAGAAAAACGGTATGTTTTCTCGAATTTATCCAAACTCTACA
>OZ022590.1:18491613-18533960 GCA_963669155.1 Arbacia lixula | reverse complement strand
ACCTCATTGTTAGAATGGGCTACAAATGACAAGGAGACGAGGCCTTGATGGAGTAGCCCCCCCCCCCCCCCCACACACACACACAAATGCCCCCATCTGGGCAACTTCCTCTTAATTTATACTTTTTGAGTAAAATGAATTACTGGATTTTAAATTTGATAGGCCATCCTTAGGTAATAGGGACCCAAAGTTCTTAAAATGGTGGTACGCAAGTGGCTGGGGGCGGTGGGGGGGGGGGGTGACCGCCCCCCCCCCCCATGCCCCCAGTGGGCATTTTTTTTTTGTTTACTCGTTCTCAAAGGAAAATGACTGGATTTTAACGAAACCTGAAAAAAGTCACATCGGAAAAGAGGACCTAAGGTTGTGATAATGGGATACGTATCTAAAAAATGAATGTTGGATTTCATCAAAATCAGATCATTTTCAGGCAATGGGAAAAAAATTGTTACAAATGGGAACCCCATCTGAAATGAACTAGCCACCCCACAGCCCCCCCCCCCCCCCCCCCCCCCCGCCCCACCACCTCAGAAATGCGCCTTGTGGTCCAACAGTTTAAGAAAAACGGTATGTTTTCTCGAATTTATCCAAACTCTACAGTAACCAAGGTAGATAGGTTAACAATTACGAAGTTATCAAAATTAGAGGTATTTAAACATTTGTCCGTGAGACGCCATTTTTCAATAGGCATCCAAAATGCTGCCAAACAATGTTTATAGCTTTATTCATACAAGAATGCGATTTTG
Source organism: Arbacia lixula (assembly GCA_963669155.1). NCBI lineage: Eukaryota > Metazoa > Echinodermata > Echinoidea > Arbacioida > Arbaciidae > Arbacia > Arbacia lixula. The sequence goes on along the minus strand of OZ022590.1, from coordinate 18,533,217 downwards.
GACATATGTCCATCAAAATAAAAACAAATAATTTTAGCATTTAAGATGAACATTCTCCTTTACACGAACAAAGAGCTGTACATGCAAGCTCCGCCTTTTTGCACTTGCATCTTTGCAGCCTTTGGACACCCACATGAAATGAGTTTTTGAGGCCTTAGGACTTGTAACTATGTCCATAATGGCTGGAAATGTCTGTCAGAACTCATGGTCCATCGCCATACAGAGGAAGGACTGGGCAGCTGGTGTCATCATGGAAGGTGTACGTTGTCATCATGCATATTATATATATCAGCCCATGCCTTTGCATGAATTTGCCCATACAGACCACCTTATACTTGTTTACAAGCATGTCTCGTTTTTTCTCTAATGTTGAACCGCAAGGAAGTGGGGAAGAAGGGGGAGAGGGGGGGGGGGCTAGTTCATGTCAGATGGGGCCCCCATTTGTAACACATTTTCCCCATTGCCTGAGGATAATCTGTCAAGTTTTTATGAAATCCAACATTCTATTTTTAGATATGTATCCCATTTTTACAACCTTAGGGCCTCTTTTCCAATGTGACTTCTTTCAAATTTGGTTAAAATCCAGTAATTTACCTTTGAGAAAAAGTTTTAAAAAAAAAATAAATAAGTGTAACTTGCCCCCTAGGGGCAATTGGGGCGCTACCCCGCCCCGCCCCCACCCCTTGCCACTTGCGTACCATCATTTTAGGAACTTAAGGTCCCTATTACTTACTTACAGATAATTCCAATCAAGTTTGGTTAAAATTCAGTTCTTTGAAAAAGTCAGAAATAAGAGAAAGTTGCCCCTTGTCATTTGTGTATCCCCATTCTAACAACTCAAGGCCTTAATACCTAAGGATGGTTCCAGTTATTTAGGGGGGGGGGGTACCCCATCCCGGCACCTTGCCATTTGTCCCCCCCCCCCCCCCCCCCCCCCATTGCAACAACTTAAGGTCCCTAATACCTAAGGATGGTTCCAGTTATTATTCTTGATAAAGTATTTAAAAAATAAGAGAAAGTTTCTCCTGGGCCGTTTTGGGGGCTACCCCCCTCCTGTTATCCAACTCCTTGCTACTTGTGTACCCCAACTTTTAAACTAATGGTCCCTATCAGCTGATGATTCCTATCAAATTTGGTTAAAATCTAGTTATTCATTCTTGATAAAATGTAAAAAAAAAATAAGATAACATTTCCCCATGTTTATGGGGGCGTTTAGAAGGCTACCCCCTGGCTCCTTGCCACTTATGACCATACACTATTAACAAGGTAAGATCCCTATTTCTACCAAGTTTCTTTTCGTTTTCGAAAAGAAGTAAAATAATATAATAGGGCCCCAGGGGCACTTTGTGGGCTGCCTCCAGGCGACCCTGAAAATATTTTGAGATGCCTCTATATCTAATATTGTTCCAAATATGATTTTGAACATGTGTGCCAAATTTAGTGCTTGTAGACAAAGATGCACAATCATTATCCACCCCACTAAAAGTCCTGTCCTTCATCAAACAAATTCATCCTAACATTCATAGATATGGGTTTTTTAGAATAAAATCATGTAGGGTCCAAACCCGAAAGGATAGGATTCGCATTAATTTGTTCCCCGTGTTTTTGTGTAACGACCGTTTTTATTATTGTGTAATTTAAAACAGATGCCTCCATAATTTATTAGGAACGCGACTTCATTATTGAAATTCCGCACATTTGTTATGTCGCCCTCTACGAAACCAAACCGTGCAGTGTTTTTCTATCTAGTCCAGCAAGCTTCAGCTTCCGGAAGAGCAAGTTCCTCTTTATCGAAGTTGGAAAGTTTTTTTGCTGGATTTTCACCCGAAGGTGAGTTTGTCATTTGGTTTGAGAGGAAAGTGTATTGTGCCAAGACAAATGCGTTGAACATGTTTCTCTTCCTGTTAGTGGCGCTCCGAGCTGATAGGACGTGTTTGGTAGGTGTGAGTTACAGAAATGTCTATGCGATCCGAGTGGACAAGTTTTAACACGGAAGTTGAGTGGGAGACGAGTGTGTTAGCTGGCCCGTCCCAACCGGCATGGGCAATGTATGTGAGTTGCATGCATGCATTTTTACAGGACGAGTAACGTAAGTTCAGCCTTGTACGTACGATGATGTGGTCAGAGAAAGAGAGAGAGCTAACAATCTAAAAAGTAACATTAAGTAATTGATGTATGGCTTTGCATGCTTGAGTGTGAATGCAGTTCACCAATTGAATGTTTGATAAAAAGTTAGATTATTTGAGTGATACTGATAGTTTTTGCCAACTTTGTAATTTCACAGATTTTTACTTTTGTTGAAATAATCATAAATGTCACTCTTATCCTTTGTCAATTTTATCCCGTCCTCCTAAATTGTTCTCATTCTCTTAATTTGGGAAATGTTTGGAGCTCTGTAAAGTGTAAGTCAAGTGGTCGATTATCAGACTGCCTATTGTTGCAGATAAATTACGACTAATGATGCAGAGAAGTCAGTAGATCTACCAAAGTTGGGAAAGTTCAGATGGCACTTGCTCGCTGAAGTTCACATTGATGTGAGATGCGGCCAGACAAAATATTCTTTCACAGTATTTGGAATTCCGAGGTATGTGGTCATACTGCCCACAGTATGTATCTGGAGAAAAAATGACTACTCTGGGAAGTTTGGATTTGGCTATTAGATGCATGTACTTGTATGAATATTCTGCGATGGCAAAAAATGACTATGGGAAGTTTGGATTTGGCTATTAGATGCATGTACTTGTATGAATATTCTGCGATGGCAAAGACTGCCACCCCCCCCCCCCCCCCCCCCCCCCCCGCCTTGAAGTGAGACATACACGCATCAGATGCTTGGAGTCTCACAGGCACTTGATCACGCAATAACATTTACAATTGAATTCCAAAAAATAGCAGTCGGTCTACAGAATAACTTGGGTCATTTGGGATATTTTGCGGGCAACAATATATTCCAAAGTTCTCATTGGTAATTTTCATTGGTTACTTGGCATTCATATTTCCTTTATTACCTTTATTACCCATATTACCGGATCTACTGGAAAAATTGCTTTCGTGAGCAATCTGGTTTCCAGGTCTATCTGTCTATGCTTTGTCTGTTTACTGTCAACTTGTGCTGTGTGTGTGTTGCAGTGAAGTCAAGTCTCCCATGGGTGACAGTACTGGTATGCAGACCAAAACTTATCTAAGCTTCCTTTAAAGAAGTTGACAGATAGGGCAGTTACGAACTCCGATGGGAGAGAGTTCCAGTCATTGAAGACTCTGATGCTGAAACTGTTTGATCGCACATTCAGTCTGCTCCTCCTTAGAAAAAGCTTAAATGTTCAGTATCCAAAATGCTGTTTAACTTTTTGACAACTCCTTGTATCCTAATAAAATATTTGTTTTAAAAGACTCATGATAGTGGCTGCAAATTTATTTAATGACTACAGAAAATGTCACAAGATTAACAAGTGCTGGTGTGCTATGATATGAGATTTGCTCCCTTTATTATGGTACAAATATGCATATACTCCTTTCTACATTATCTAGACTATGTACAAAAATCACACACATTCAACTCTTCAGGTCAATACTTTTAACAACTCAAATCAAATTAAGAATTAGTTTTTGCAAAATTGACAGCTACTACAAGTACATCCAATATATTTGGAATCTTTGCTTAGATTAGGTTTTCATGTTAAAAGGACAAGTGAAGACCACTTGCAATTCGCAATCATCAGGTAATTTATTAATCTTAACCATTATATGATTGTCTTTGTCTATTCAAAACTAAAAAACCTACTGAGGAATTCACAGATTATTTCAAAATGATTATATAAATGAATGAAACTGTCATAAAACTACATCAAAACATATATGATACCTTTTAGCTTTAGAATTCGAAGATTTCCACCTCTTTAAAAATGATTATTTTTATTTTTTAATATTATGGATTGAAGTGTCAAATTTGTTTTGTTTTTTATCTCCTAGCAAATCTATGCTCTCCTGTGTGTTTGAAAATGCATACTCCTCTGATACATGTACGATGTACTTCCACAGTAAAGGAGGGAATATGTCTACTGTACTGTATGTCACACACAGGATGGGATAGTTTCCTGTTATTGAAAACGGAGTGGATTTATCCTGTCGTCTATTTGCTTTTTAGTATTATTGTTCCTGTAAAGTTCATAGATGTTATTTCAACTGGGTATCTCCACCTGTGATTTGCAAACCTAGTGTTGTTGAGTATTATTAGAGCATAGCCCTAGTGTACACATACATACTTTTTTTTCATTCATTCATTTGATATGTACAATTAAAAATATATATACAACATTGAAACATGTATTACATCAGCATATGAATTAACATAGGGAAATATCAATGAATAGTGACTGATCGGCAATAGTGACGGTTAATAAAAATCGGCACAGAATGAGTATTTACAGTGAATTCATATGTAAGTATAGACAATGAAGAAAAAGGTTTACCCGTAAAAGCCTCAGTGGCTTGATAAATTGGGTACACCCGTGTAAAAGAATCTGAAGAGAAAATAAAAATAGTTACACCGGGGAGCTAAAGCTGTTAACTTACTTTATTCTATGTTGAGCCATGTGAAGAATATTTAGAGAGGAGGAATTCTTTAAGCTGATTTTTAAAAGAATTACTAAACTGAGCATTCTGAATGTGGGCTGGTAATGAATTCCAAGTTACTGGACCTAAGCAACGGACTGATTTGGAAAGAGTATTTGTATGAACTTTCCACATGTGGAATTTAACAGACTGACGTGTATTGTATTGATGAATTTCTGCATTCAATGAGAACATGTGCATGAGATAAGAAGGTAGCAAGTTTGAAAAGAATCTACGCATTAAGCAGGCAATTTGCATCGTATTTATTTCGAAAACATTAAGCATCTGAAAACGGACGAACAAGGGTAAAGAAGGTTCAAGGTAATGAGAATTGGCACATATACGGAGGATTCTTTTCTGTAGACGATGAAGTCTGAGTAATTTAGAAGGATGCAATGAACCCCATAACACATTGCAATAAGCAATGTGAGGTAATATGAATGCATTGTACATCATTAACAAGACTTTACGTGGAATAGTGAGTTTGAGATTATTCATAATACCAATGTTACGTGATATTTTGCTGCAAACAAAATTTATATGTGAATCCCAACATAAATACATATCTACAAGCACTCCAAGATATGTAACCACAGAACATTGCTTAATTTTGATGTTGTTGATATATAAAGAAACATCATTATAACAAGTATTTAGGTTTTGCCTATGTCTGAAAACAATAAATTGAGTTTTTACAATGTTTAGAGATAATTTATTGCACAAAAGCCAATTTTGAACATGCATTAAATGAACATTCACTTCATTGATCAAAATGTCAAATTTTTCCTCAGAGGCAACCAAAGCAGTGTCATCTGCAAAAAGAACGAAGTAAAAAAGAGATGATGAATTTATTATATCATTTATATATATTAGGAACAATAAAGGACCAAGAATTGAACCCTGTGGTACACCAGATGTAAGAAACTTGAAATCAGAAGTATGCGAGTTATAAACAGTATATTGTTTTCTGTCAGTTAGATAGCTTTGTAACCAAAGATGTGGTATGCCCCGAATCCCGTAATAACGTAATTTTGCTAATAGTATTGTATGCGACAGGGTATCAAATGCTTTTGATAAGTCCATAAAAATAGCTATTGCATGCTTATTCAGATTTACATAATTCAGGATTTTATCATAAAGATTGATTAAAGCAAATTCAGTAGAGCAATCCTTTCTAAACCCGTATTGGTTGGAACAAAGAAGATTATTACACACTATGAAATCATAGATACGATTGTAAACAACTCTCTCGAGTACCTTGGAGAATAATGGAAGGATAGAAATGGGTCTATAATTGCTACAATCTGAAGTGGGGCCTTTCTTGAATATGGGTACAACTTTTGCGATTTTCATTTTGGAGGGGAACACACCAGTTTGTATTGACAGATTGCATATATGTGCCAAAGGTCTGCTAATAAAGTATGTACAAGGTTTTACAATATCAACAGATATGTTGTCATATCCGGGGCTTTTGCCGTTACGAAAACTTTTGATTGTTTGTACTACTTCCTGTTCGGTGACAGGCTTAAGAAATAAAGAAATGTTGCAAGCGTTAGGCATAAATTCCGTGAAATGTACATTGGTTGGTGGTAAAGAGTTCGACAAATTTTGCCCCACGTTAACAAAGAAGTCATTAAACACGTTAGCGATGGAGTATGGATTATGTATTTCAGTGCCATTATAAATGATTGGGCCAGTTTGATTTGAGGCACGTTTACCTAAAAGTTTGTTTATGAATTGCCAAGTCTTTCTCAAATTATTTTTTAATTTATCAAACTTATCATGAAAATACTTTCTCTTGGAAAAACGAATGAGTGAATTAAGTTTATTGCGATATTTTTTGTATGTAATTTCATTTTCCTCAGGGGGATAAGAATGAAAAAGTGTAAAAAGCATGTTTTTTGTTTTTATTGAGTTTAAAATGGCATTAGTTATCCATGGTTTTTTAATTTTAGGACGGCGGGTAGAACATACCGGTTTTAGAGGCATGTGTAAATCACATATAGTTGAGAAACGTTTTATGAAATAATCATATGCTTCATTTACGTTATTAGATTCAAGGACATCGGACCAGTCAGTGTGGCTTAATTCACAAAGAAACGATTGGATAGCGGTAGGAGTTACCTTACGTCGAAATGTTTTTGGATTTGATTGATTTTCGGACTTTGCAAAAGATTGCTCTGTTATCTGGAAAATTGGAAAATGATCGCTGACGTCAGACAAAAGAATTCCTGAAGAACTAGTAACATTAAAGGCGTTAGTAAATATATTATCAATCAAGGTTGCGCAATCTTTTGTTACACGAGTTGGTTTATCAATCATCGGAAAAAAGCTGTAAGAGTTGAGTAAATCCATGTAACTTTGTACAAGAGGCTGTTCGTCGTAATTTAATATATTAAGATTAAAATCTCCCATAATATAGCATGACCTGGAACCTTTTGTTATTTCATGTAAGGCAAGTTGAAGCCCTACTATACATAGTATGACTTAAAAATGCACTTTTACTTTTTAACATTATATATCAGCCACAATATTGCAACATGTGTAGCTCTAAGTCTCCCACACAAAATAGAATTACAAATTGGGTAGATTGACATCTGTAGTATACTGATATCAGAAAGTTACTTACACAGGTGTTAAAGATACTGTGTACACAGTCTCTTGTGAAACAAACTTGAAACAATATGCTTCTTTAGTAGTTGTTTCTAAATTAGATGTTTGGGTGAACTCAAAGGTGAGGGTAGTAGTTTTTAATGATTACGGAACCCATACTAATTACCAACAACATTTCTGCGGCCATCATGGGTGTTGTCTTGTTTGATTTTAGCAAAATAGTTTTTGGAAAATACCTAAAGGTGATCACTAGAACCCCGCTTGTATTATTACAGGTCCTGTGATTTTTTCAACTGTTCTGTACCTTGAATGTATTGCCTCCCAAATACTTACTGTATTCATTTACCTGCATTTAGAGGAACCTTTGTAATCACATCTCTTGAAAGCACTGGAGCATTTGATCCTACTTGATCCTATTTCCCTTCTACTTCCTGTCATTATCATCAGGCGGGTCAACATCATATCATGGCTGAAAAAGACATTTTCCGATCGAGGAAATTTCAGCTTAGTTGAAATCTCATTAACATTTGCTTAAAAGAAGCAAGTACCTTGCTATTTTGCCTGTCCATATTGGACCCGATCATCCAGCTGATGCTGCCTGAACTAAAAAGGCCCATACAGCTGATCTCTTTTGGCACGATATCATTTATAGAGGGCGCTGTGTTCGGCGATGGTCCTATCAGCCCCGTCCTCAAGATAGGTAAAAGTCGCAATCTCATGTGCATGCAATATCAGCAGCAATCCCTGATATGCTATGGGGCATGTACGTACACACAATGAGTGGTGTGTGCACATGTGCGACCGAACCTTTGTGTAGGTTTGGTTAACTTAGTGGAGTTTGATCTGTTATGTTTCCAGTCCGACGAGCATGCAATGCGCGTGAGCGATGTATACAGGTCAATGGGCCTTTTGCAAAGCCGGTACGCACTTCTACTCCCCATCAATACTGACGATGGTGCACTTTTAATACTACATATAATGCAGTGTGTGTTGGCTTATAAATCAGGGCCCTGTCTTATTAAGAGTTGTGATTGATCGGAAGTCCAATTCCCTATCTCCAATGTACAGAGTTACGCTAAATCCTCAATCGCAAGTTAAGTTGCGATCAATTGCGATTCTTTACAAGATGGGGGCGCGGGATCAGAAAATTGTGTTATTTGTAACTTTGGTCTTATAAAGATGACCCAATAACTGTACATAAATGTCTGCAATACCAAGTTAAGCCCCCTAGGTTAGAAACACAATTTACCTGTTGTGCACCATTTACACATTGGTACATGCACAGGCACTATACTCTCTTCCTTCACAGCATTCCATGCAATTCCTGTAATAAATGCTCCCCATTAGCTCAGGTCACCCAATTAAGGTTTTAATTAGTATCCTGCCAAGTCTCAAGACCTAAGACCTTACTCTTGAATGTCATGTGAGAGGGTGGAGACTGCAGAGGAAGAGAACAAGTCGCCACAAGGCACACGTGGCGAAAGGACGGGTGAAGCCAAGGTCGTAGGCTGTGGAACATGCTTCTTTCTACATGGGTCTGTCTTCAGGAAAGGGATGCAGTATTTTTTGGCACAATTGAATCATTTGAAATTATGACCACCTCGCACCACCAAAATATTGAATATTGAGTGTTGAATTTCCTCCAAAATAACTTCAGCTAAAATCCTGCTCTGAATGTATATATTTTTAAACTAAGCATGTACATATTTGCCATATCGCAGTGGTAACGGGACAGACAAGTGTATTTCAAACTCCTGTCCGCCTGTCCCGTTACCAACATGCTGTGGCAAATTTGTACAGGGCAAATTTTCTGAAGCATACAAAACCTTGTACAGTGCAAATCAATACATTTCTTTGATATTTTATTATTATTGGCTGGTTTATTTAAGAGACAAAACAAAATTGGAATTTAAGAGATTTATGCAAATGTTACAGTAAATGTAAGAGGAATGTATCCATTATTATATACCTCATACATAGATTCCTCTCATCTGATTGGTTAAAAGTAGAGTCATCGAAATAGCTGTGCCCCCGTTTTTAACAAGATGACGTCAAAATTAACTGTGCCCGGGGCATGGCAATCGACTGTGCCCGGAACACCGCGCGATATCGCTCGTGTGTGCGCAATCCCTGTACGCGCAATGAGTGTTGATTTACATGCCTATTACATGCTATCTTGTAGGCCTTGTCAGTTCAGGAAATCTTTTAACCAATCGATGAGAAGAATCTATACATTCGGTTTATAAAACAAATATTGACTGCTTAATATTCGGGGCACAGTTAAAATCATAGGCCCTCGGTGATGTCAAAACCATGACTATGCCCTCAGCTTCGCTTCGGGCATAGTCATGGTTTTGACATCATCTTGGGCTTATAATTTTAACTGTGCCCCTCATAGCAGTCAATATTTGTATACTGTGGACATGCCCACATGTAGCCCCGTTCATAATGTGCGCCACCTGTCCAACATAAGTGCAAGATTTGCAGCAGGAAAAATTAATTCAAAATTTTCAGGGACTTCTTTTCGAGCACATTGACCGATTTGGCTACAATTTACATTGTGTCTATGGGAATTTTGGGGGCTCTTTTAACATTTTCCAGGGCTCTTTTAAAGGGGAAGTTCACCTTGAAATTATTTTGGTTTCAATAAAAAGAGACAAATGAAAGAAACATATATGAGGTTTGACGAAAATCGGTCAAAGGAAAAGAAAGTTATTTGATTCTAAAGTTTTTATTTTGTGACGTCACATGCGAGGTGCTCTCCCATATGTTATGTACAATTTTTTCGAAAATGTGCATTTTTTCACAAAGATATGCATCCTTTTACTTGTGCGTTTGATACATTATCAGAAATACGTTTTTACACACATACCTGTACGAAAAAAAAAAATCATTCCGTTGTCAACAACAGAAAAAAAGCAATTTATTGACTTATTTTGTACACAACATATGGGAGAGCACCTCGAACGTGACGTCACAAAATCAAAACTTTAAAATCAAATAACTTTCTTTTCCTTTGACCGATTTTCGTCAAACCTTCACTCATATGTTTCTTTCATTTGTCTCTTTTTATTGAAACCAAAATAATTTCAGGGTGAACTTCCCCTTTAAGTACTGCGGGAGCAAAATCGCCCCAAGCCCCCTTGTATTTTCCCCCCTGATTTGCAGAAATTTTGCGGATGCCAAACCAATTGCAGTGTACATTTTGTACATTTTATGTTTATGAATGGGTGACACTATAATAATACATTATTTGCTTCCTCCTTTTTTCCAGTTATGTTGCTGCCATTTTGCGGATCGAGACATACATGAAGGAAAAATACAGTAATATTGCTGTAAAGGAATCTTACAGATTGCATCTGCAAAATAGCTGTAAATGTCACGACTAGTGTATAAGTTTTCTGGAATGTGATTCGCAAATGACAATGCTTGTATTGATGAGGGGCATATGTCATCGCGTATTTGCTCTAGCCAGGGATGTGGGAGAGAGTCCACTGTATCCAAAGTACCAGTACTGCAATATTACAGCTTTTGTACATGTTTATGTGTTTTAGGAGGCTTGCTGGACACTTGTTTGACTATTTTATCCGCCATATATTTTAGGAGTCTAATTTATTTGCGAATCAGGACTTCCCGACAATTTTGCGAGTGGTTATATTCTCGATCGTGGAGTACAAGTACTATTAGTACATGTCCTCGTGCACGTCATATTCATGTTTTCGTGTGATGTTAAAATCGTGAATAGAACCCGACTCGCGAAATTCCTGAAATATATGGCGTATACAGTATACCAATTCAATAAGAAAGCTAATGACACCACTGAGAATATCTTCAAGTGATTTTTAAGTGTAAGGTATGGCTTTGTTATTTAGCGGAAACATCAGTTTTGTGCTCTATCAATGAATTCCCAAGGTTTGATCTGTGACACACACCGGCTTGTGGTTTAATGATACAAGGTGTAAATCATAGATTGATCCAAATACACAACGTATGGAAAATATCATTACATTAAACTCTTGCCCCAGGAAACTTAAAAATAAAAAATTGGACGATCAATTCAGAAATTGGGTCTTTTTTCTTCTTCTTGTTTTCCATTTTGGGGGTTAAACTTCCTTGATATTTCTCCCCCCCCCCCCCCCCCCGCCATGTCATTTTTTCACTGCCCCTTCCCTTTCTCGCCCACTCATTCGCTCTCAACACCTCCCTATTACATGTACATGTGGAAGACAGATTTTACGGTTGGAAAGTGGAGCGGTCGGGACAACATGACAGGAAGGAAAGAGCTCAGCGAAAGTGCCGCACGTGGGCGAAGTTAAATGATGCATGTGCCGAACATCTTGCCAAAGTATTCAAGATTCTATATTTAACTTCACTTTCACACAAGTTCAGGCTTCTAGCGAATGTGAGGCTGCTACAAGTACATGTCTGTAGTGTGTGGGCATGACTATTATACATTGGAGATGATGCAGTTAATGACTTTTAGTTTTGAAAGTGGCAACAGAGAATTAATTTTTGTTTTACTTGGTTTCAACAAGTGAGGTTGCGTAGATTGATGCCATGTGCGATCGTGTGCTGATATATGTACCCCAAAATGCAAGTTAAAAAAAAGCCAGGGCACTATTAAAACTAATTGATATGAAACATTTTGTTTATTTCTTCCGTGGTCTAGGCACACACTCATATATTTTTGTAGAATAAGACTAGCACTTTCCTTGCTCGAACAGTATGTCTTAATAATGGCATGTACACCATATGATAGCTAGTCTAGCTAGTTTCAGACTTTAAGTTGACTAACTGACTCACAAGAGTTTATGCTCACAGTGCACAATCCATTTGTGTAGAAGAAGTGTAGTTCTGATGATTTGGAATCCTATACGGATTCGTCCTCTAGAGGGAGCTGTGCAAGCTGGGTTATGGATATGGGACAGTGAGTAGAGTGTGTGTTTCTTTAAATGTTTAAATGCTGAAGGGATATTTCTGGTAATATTTGTATGCAGGAAATTTCTTGTAGGATCCAGGTATTCAGTTAAAGGACGATATTCACCCTGATAACAGATTTGCTCATAAAAGAAGCAACTTACAGATTATATTGTAATTAGTGAATATCTAGTGACTCTGATATGAGAGTTTGATTAGAACAATGATTTCTAGAACATGACTATTATACTTATGACTCAAGGTGGAATTATTGATTTATAAATGTGTTGAGGTAAGGTCTGAAAAATACTTTATTTGAGTCTTCATGTACCATGCTTACTCCTGATTTTGTATGCCGGTTATCAACAGAAAAAGGTCACTTTTAATCAGAGCTGCTGTATTTACAAAGAAATTTTAGGCATACACCCAGTAGTAAAGATAGCGTGCTCCATCCTTTAAATGAACGAAAAACAAGAGCTGCTGTACATCTACATGTGCAATGGTTTGATGATAAGTTCTAACATGGTCGCTCTTTCAAAATCTTTGCCACAGATAATGTAAACGTACCCGTATGTAATGTACAGTATGTAACTGCTATAGCTGCTTAAGGTGATTTAGCCTTTGCAATATGCAAAAAAGTAACTCAGAAGATAAGAAAATAGCCCTTGTGAAAATTGATATTTCTTCTCTATAGGATGTATTACATAGCAAACATGTATTTTCAAAATGTTTATCCTCCCACACTCCCCTGGGCCTGTCAGTATGAACTCTCTCATTACCATTAGCATTAAGATGTGTAGAAAGGCAATGGGCTTGACAAAGCCGGGCACTGTTAAGGTAAACAATTACAGGAAAGCTGCATGATATACATAATGAAAAGGACATGAAAGGCTTTGCTCTGCGGAAATATTGATCATGAAATAAAGATTTATGACTGCACATGGGAAATTTGTGTCGTAATATAATAATTTCTTGGGCAGTACTTCCTTTTTGGAGTCATATTTTGAGAGTTGATTCTGGACGCTTTATCAAGATATGGAAATTAGTTAGAATTAGAACCAGGATATTACAGACAAGTTTATCTTATTTTACCAGGAAATCCCAATCTAACAGGACAAGTGTGTGGAAAGGTCTGTTGTATTATGTTAATAGACCTTTAGCTATGTACAATACAAACTCTCCTTTTTGTCTCGCCCACCGGAGGTGAAGGCAAGACTAAGGGATCCAAATGGTTGTCTCGCCCACCGGAGGTGAAGGCGAGACTAAGGGATCCAAATGGCGTCCGTCCGTCGTCCGTCCGTCGTCCGTCCGTCGTCCGTCCGTCGTCCGTCGTCCGTCCGTCGTCCGTCGTCCGTCGTCCGTCGTCCGTCGTCCGTCACAAATGTTAAAGTTTACCTGCAAGACTCTCTTATGATCCATAACTTGGCAACTGTTACAGCAATGGCAGCCACACTTGGTTGATAGAAGCACTAGGGGTATCTTCATGTTATGGTGTTGTCAGAGGTCATGTGATGATGTCAAAGGTCATTTGAGGTCATATATTAAAGAGTATGTGCAAGACTCTCTTTTTCTATGTTAAAGTTTACCTGCAAGACTCTCTTTTGACAAATAACTTCACATGGGTTGCTTGGATTACAACCTAACTTGGGTCATAGATGCACTGGGGGTACCTTCATGTTATGGTACCGTTGGAGGTCACAGGATATGGTCAAAGGTCATTTGAGGTCATACGTTTAAGTTTACCTGCAAGACTCTCTTTTGACAAATAACTTCACATGGGTTGCTTGGATTACAACCTAACTTGGGTCATAGATGCACTGGGGGTACCTTCATGTTATGGTGCCGTTGGAGGTCACAGGATAAGGTCAAAGGTCATTTGAGGTCATACGTTAAAGTTTACCTGCAAGACTCTCTTTTGACAAATAACTTCACATGGGTTGCTTGGATTACAACCTAACTTGGGTCATACATGCACTGGGGGTACCTTCATGTTATGGTACCGTTGGAGGTCACAGGATATGGTCAAAGGTCATTTGAGGTCATACGTTAAAGTTTACTTGCAAGACTCTCTTTTGACAAATAACTTCACATGGGTTGCTTGGATTACAACCTAACTTGGGTCATAGATGCACTGGGGGTACCTTCATGTTATGGTGCCGTTGGAGGTCACAGGATAAGGTCAAAGGTCATTTGAGGTCATACGTTAAAGTTTACCTGCAAGACTCTCTTTTGACAAATAACTTCACATGGGTTGCTTGGATTACAACCTAACTTGGGTCTTAGATGCACTGGGGGTACCTTCATGTTATGGTACCGTTGGAGGTCACAGGATAAGGTCAAAGGTCATTTGAGGTCATACGTTAAAGTTTACCTGCAAGACTCTCTTTTGACAAATAACTTCACATGGGTTGCTTGGATTACAACCTAACTTGGGTCATAGATGCACTAGGGGTACCTTCATGTTATGGTACCGTTGGAGGTCACAGGATATGGTCAAAGGTCATTTGAGGTCATACGTTTAAGTTTACCTGCAAGACTCTCTTTTGACAAATAACTTCACATGGGTTGCTTGGATTACAACCTAACTTGGGTCATAGATGCACTGGGGGTACCTTCATGTTATGGTGCCGTTGGAGGTCACAGGATAAGGTCAAAGGTCATTTGAGGTCATACGTTAAAGTTTACCTGCAAGACTCTCTTTTGACAAATAACTTCACATAGGTTGCTTGGATTACAACCTAACTTGGGTCATAGATGCACTGGAGGTACCTTCATGTTATGGTGCTGTTGGAGGTCACAGGATAAGGTCAAAGGTCATTTAAGGTCATACATTAAAGTTTACCTGCAAGACTCTCTTTTGACAAATAACTTCACATAGGTTGCTTGGATTACAACCTAACTTCGGTCATAGATGCACTGGGGGTACCTTCATGTTATGGTACCGTTGGAGGTCACAGGATAAGGTCAAAGGTCATTTGAGGTCATACGTTAAAGTTTACTTGCAAGACTCTACAATTCTTTTGCGTAGCAACGGAGATCGCAATATTTCTGGTTATTTTCGCAAGTGGGCGAGACATAATATTGCTAATGCCTTGTCTACATAATGTGAATTATGTACATTTCATTGTTTATGTTACTACACACGCACACACACACAAACTGAGAAGACATGAAACTCTTTCCTTTCTGTTGGATCAATGCTGCCCTAATCTGACAATAAGAAGCAACTAACAAAAAGAGATTTTTCTTGTAAATGAGCAAAATGTGTCTGTCACTTGCGTTGGCATCAGTGCAACACCACATCATGTTAGATTGAATATCTTGCAGCAAAATGAATATTTCTTGTCCAGATTTTGGCCATATACATGTATGTAGGGAATACTGGGTACAATCTAAGAATACCAATAACCCAAATTTGAGTGATTTGTCATTTGCTTCCTTTTGTCAGATTAGGGCAGAATGGGAGGTGCACCTTCTCCATGCTTCAGTGACCATCAGTAGAGGAGGGAATTTCCCTTTTCCCCCAATCAATGGGACTACATTGCCCAAAGTCCAAGTAGAAAAGACAACAACTGCTCCATTGTTGCTAGGGTAGGTGTGTGGTTTTTGTGAGGGAACAGATAACGGGCTTGGGTATTTTCTAGGTGTAGAAGAAGCAACAGACATTGGTGGGGTCTAGACGCCAACAATAAGTGTTCACTTTTGACTTATTTGGTTTGGAGCTGATCACATACATGTAGAATACAAGTGCATGTAGATAAAGCTACCAGAGAACAACTGGTTTGTAGCATAGCCAGGACACAACTTCCTACTTGGCTGGTAAGTATACTTTACTTCTTTCCTTACATCTTCTTTAATGTGTTTGACGATAGTACATGTAGGCTTAGCATAGAGTCCATACATGTACGTGTGCATTACAGGGAGTAGAGCGAAGTCAGAAGTACAAAAAAGAGCCACATAAAAACCTAATAAAAACTGGATTTTTCTTTCAGGGTACCCAGCATGGTATAGTGTGTAAATTTTATGTAAGATTTAAAATGTAGCCCTCACTATTTACTTTTTATGCCTCTGCCTTAGAGTGGGCGGAGGCATTATGTTTTGGGGTTGTCCGTCCGTCCGTCCGTCCGTCCCGAATCTGTTTTCTACCTTTGATGATGTCACAGGGGGAATCTTGAGTTGGAGGATATTTTGGAGGTGGGCTTATCAGTGCTGAGAAAAAATAAAGAAAAATATTTTAAAATATAGGACACATATTTCCATTGAACAGCTAGTCAGGGCTCTACAAAAAAAAAATTTACCGCTTGCCCTGTCGGGCAAGCGGTAAAAATATCTGCTTGCCCTGGAGGAAAAACTGCTTGCCCGTTTTTTTTTTATTGTAACCTTTGTTTTTCACTAATTTTTCTGCAGAAGCGGCATACCTTATCCTGCCGAATTATAACATACTTTACAGGACAACTGAACATAACAATAGGTATTTACACAGAGTTTGACAAGTTACTAGTGTTTGTTTTTACTCATCCGAGTCCATCATGTTTAGCACTGACTCTCCTAACTACAGTACTCTTGTTTTCACCCGAAAT
Organism: Arbacia lixula; assembly: GCA_963669155.1. NCBI lineage: Eukaryota > Metazoa > Echinodermata > Echinoidea > Arbacioida > Arbaciidae > Arbacia > Arbacia lixula. The sequence continues at coordinate 18,516,496 of OZ022590.1, read as the reverse complement.
GAAGCACACATACGCCTGACCTCCCTTAATAATTGGGCATGTTGGGAGCAGACTCTGCTCACTACATGTAGGCAGGTATAGGACACTTTCACAAGACTAGAGGAATTTAAAAAACACATATTGATAACACTGACTACACCACATTGCATTGTAATTTGTAGGTGGCAAAGCTTGTCATAATACATGTAACTCATAAGCACGCCTACAGGATTATAAACAGTCACATTTCAAAAGTAAAATGTCTAACCCTAGACAACTTCTTTGCCGTTGAATCGTCCAAAAAAGTGATTTCTAGGTCTGCATTAGCGTCCGTTTAGACCCTATAGCCCCGGGACAGCTAGGCGGCTAGCTACCTGTGACTAGCCTCATAGCCGTAGGCTGTCGTGGATACACTTAGTTATGAACTAGATGAACTAGCGCCATGATCTCCCAGTTTCGAGCTTGTTAATACAGAAAACCTTAGAGTAATCAGCCCGATATTTCTGGGTAGGGTTCTTGGTAGATGTGCTCATTTTGCTGTTTCAAGTGTACTGGTAGCGATCAAAATCATGGGCAAATCAATTAAATCATTGCTGCTCCACGGCAGGTAGATGTGCAGAACTCTTACAACAATCACTTACACACGTTTTCACATTACAGTCCCATATGTAGTAATCCACGTAAATACGGTATGTGGACACACAAATAAACACAGCTGTTACGAAAAATTTCACATCGCGCAGTCGCACATTCGCGATCGCAAGCCAGTGCTCTTATCTGGTTAAAATATCAGTAATGCGGATATCGCCCATGAGCAGAATTTATTTTTCAGTTCAAGATGGCAGTGTCCAAGGATCGGAGTTTCAGACGAATTTTCATTACAAAATGTCAGTGATCTCACTCCAATTTCGGCTGTGTTTGCCTGGTTTGACATGATACGAGACACATTCACATTAATTTTCTCGCATATGCGTAAGAACAATGTTATTTCCATATTTTTGGGTGGAAAATAACCACTTGCCCGGACGGGCAAGTGTCTTTGAGAAATGCTTGCCCGGGCGTCATTTTCACTTGCCCCGGGCAATCGGGCAAGTGGGTTTGTAGAGCCCTGCTAGTGATTTTGTTCTATTGTACATATCATTTTGCATCAACATAAGTCAACATACATTTTGATGACAGGGGACCTTTAAATTGTGAGCTTCTACTTATAACATGCATGTAAGGTACACAGGTACATGCAATGCACATTGAAACAAAAACATTCTGTAAGGAAACTCTCAAGTGAAGAAGGTTCTTACTTTTTAAAAAATCTTAATCACTAGTGCTGCAATTGTAAAATTGCCTGTCTGTATTTTTTGGCCAGAGATGGCGCCCTTCATAACACTTATAATCCTACTGAATAAAATAAACCACTTCTCTACAGTGTCAGGGTTGGGGTACTGTTAATATGTGGTATGATTCATCGTACACTTGTTCATGTAGTGTTCGGGAAGAGAATTTGAATCGTCTTCTTCTGTACATGTACAGTACCCTTTACAAACGAACATGCACGTTGTACATTTACAGATGTACATGTATGGTATGTGTAACATGTACAGGTACATTATGTGGTTCGTTTCATTCATTTGAAGCAATTCTTTTACTCCCATATTTGATTTTTCTCTATATTTGACAGTGTTTTGACAATCCTGATTTAACAAAGCGATTTTACAATCCCAAAATACTTTGTTGTGATGACCGTCAAGTGGTGTGCATACTGTATAGTACCTTTCCAATTTGGAATAAAGTCAAACCTGTACGTAAAGACCGCCCCAATGGAAACAGGAAAGAAACAACACGTCTTATGGTCAGGTGGTCTTTATAGACAGGTGCGATGACATGAACATAACAAATCGCCCTGAAGGGATTCAAGTTTAGTGGTCTTTGTAGCTTGGTGGTCTTTCTAGACAGGCGTAACTGTACCAGTAAAACTACATGTACTTGTAGCCCTTACTGACAGGCTTTGTTAGTCCATGTACAAGCTGAAGCCCTGGGTGAGGGATTGCGCTCGCTTTAATCAGGCGGCAGGATCTGTGCTGCTGAGCCGAACGGAAGAGGGCAGTGCACTGACCTAGCACGATAACTGGCGATGACGCTTTTCCCCAGTTTTATAGCATTTCCTGTGTCAGAAAATAAAAAAATGGCCCTTGCTTGTTTGCTTGCCTCGTGCTTGTTTCATTTTTTATGTCAGTTCAATTTTTTTTCTTTCCCCCCCCCCTTTTTTTTTCTTTTTGTTTTTCATTTCTTGGAAAAGAAGTTTTCTTGTTCATTCGAATCTGCTAATGTACTGGTACATGCAATATGCTGTTACATTATAAGTCTTATTTACCCAGGGTAGCCTCATTGGTGAGAACACTGCTTTTCATGGGGGCCCTGCATTATTACCCCAATCACTGGCTCAAAGGATCCTACCAGGACCTATTTCTCTCCTAGGTAGGACACATGTGGATAAAGATGTTTTGCCGAGAAAACCAAGTGGCTGCTGCTGGGTTGGAGCCTGTACTCTAGAGAGTCAGAGGAACAAGGAAGAAGACACCACGTTTTCAACCATTTGTTCATGTATACACTCCATCTCATCAAGTTTGGTAGAGGGAATTGAAGGTTGCATGCACATAAATAGAAGCAATTGCTTATGCTAGCCCCTTTGCTGAATCCTTATTGCTTTCATACAATTGTCTTTGGCATCCTTCAGAACGAGGTTGTCCTGATGCTTTAATCTTTAATGTATGTTTCCAGACTTTAATAGTATGTACATATGTGTCCACACACTACACATCGGAGAACCACCACATACATATACCTACATGTACAGGAAACAATTTTCAAGCAAATAAATATCCCAATCCCACAGCATACACACATTTGTTACATACAGTGTACACACAATCTTGCATCTATGGTTGGATTTGCTGCGATTCACAGGCCTAGCTTCCGAGACTGTCATATATTTCTGATCCAAACTGGAAAAATAAAGTCTAGTATTCTAAGACTAGCCACTGTATCAATCTCACATTTTCTCAGTCTGACATGTTGTTGGAGCTGGAAAGAAATAGAGAAGGATTAGTCTGTTCCAATCAGACCTTTCTATTGAGTAGTTGGGTTTAGAAATGCCTAACAGCCTGTAAGCCAGGCTAGGGATTGGCTGGCCCCTGTCCATTATGTTTCCGTAGTAGCAGGGGTAACGGGGTGCCTCGCGAGACGGCGATGACTCATCGCTTGGCGAGTCACTCCTCCATTGCCGCTGCCCCGGAAGCCTCGCACCCGCGCTGTACGTTTTATGTATGCTGACTGAGGAAAAAGGGCCGCGCATGCATAATTTCATCGATTAGGCAGCGGGAGTTGACTCTTAAGGGGGAAATTGTGACTGTTGGGTCAGCGGTTTACTGCACATTGTTTGAACGAAACGTAGATAAACAGTCATTGGGACTAACATGAATGTTCAGAGGGAAGTCATTCATTGTTGAATGACACATGCTCATATACATGCACTAAGTATACATTTGTGTGTGTATGTGTGTGTGAAGGGTGGGGTACAAAATTAAGTGAGAAAGAAATTAACTAGGCCTCATTGCTGGCTGGAGCTCAAGACAAAAAAAAAAAATCAAAGCTCGGAAAAAGAACAAAAAGCAGTTGTTTCTAGTCCTACTGGAGCACGCACTTGGAAATGAGGAGAAGGTAGAAGTACCTTGTCTTGTAAGTACTACACCTGATATAATATTTTAATATCAAACAGGCTGGAACTCGGGCTACCGTATATATGTCAGCTTTTCAAGGATGGTTGAACATTCCCTTTAAACGAGCAGTGTCATAGCAGAGTGTTGATTAGGCATTTCCGAAAGCACAGTATCAAGCGCTATACAGGCAAGCAGGCAGGCAGGCAGGGTGCTCCGTCATACACGACATGCTTGGGTAATGGCAACAAACTAATTTATCACAAACTATCTGTTCGTAGTATGCTCTCATAATCACTTGCAGCTTTGTGTTCATCAGTTGTGATTAGTTCATAGGGTAGAGGTTTTGTAGCATCACTTCCTCCCCAATCCCTAGTCCATCCTATTTGTACATGTATCACATCCAAAAAGACCCACAACCCATCCCACCCCCCAACCAATGTTTTTTCTAATGTTACCCCTTCGTCTCTCTTTCCCCTCCCTCTTCCATAGCCGCCTCACATGCAATAGATGTCTATCAAGTGCAACACAAATGCATTTATATATGAATTTATTTTGCCCTACCCCATCTCACTCTGAGGAAGAACAATGCAATGTACATGTACAAGTGAGTTGTGGTCAATGTCACCCTATCTCCACCCCACCCTACCTGTGTCAGTCCCCCCTTTCTCATCAAAACCTAAAAATGTACATAAAACATGCATTGACACAAGTATTTCCAGTGTCACCCTATCTCTAACCCACCCCGCCTTTGTCAGTCCCACTCCTTGATGCATTTTAATTATTCTAAGTTTTGTCAGTGTCACCCTCCCCCCCCCCCCCCCCCACCTCAACTGTGTCTATTCCCTTCACACTCGCCCCCCCCCCTACCCCCTACTCCAGAACACATTTACGTATTATTATACTTCTAATTTTTAGTTTTGTCAGTGTCACCCTATCTCCACCCCACCTCACCTTATTCAGTCTCCCCCCCCCCCACACACACACACGCACACACACTCCATAACCCTTTTGCATGCTTTTAGTTTTGTCAGTGTTACCCTCTCCCCTCCCCTGTCACCCCCCCCCCCCCCCTCTCCCCCTCCCCCTTGAGTAGGACAGATGACTTCATTAGGTGGAGTGTTTGATGGCAGGAAAGAGGAGCAGCTGGGCGAGGAAACAAGGGGAATTGGGAGACAATGCCTCCTAGCAAACTCCAGGAGGAAGTCATCTTAATCAGAACATGCTACCGGCTAGAAACATTCATCTGCCCTCCGAGGCTGCCCCGTTCACACCACCTACTAAATTCACAGCATCATACAGAATTAGATTTAATCAGAGCATACTACAAGGTAGAAACATTCACCTGCTCTCCATGACTGCCCTCTTCACACCAGTACCATAAGGTAACATATTTAATCAGATAAGTTCATGTACCCACTAAGGCCGCCCCATTCACACTAGCAACTTAATTCACAGTTACATGAGGAATTTGATTTCAGTTAATCAGAAACATTCTCCCTTCCTCCAAGGCTGCTCCATTTATACCAGCCACTTAATTCACAGCCCCAGTTAGGAATTAGATTTAATCAGAACATAATACCCACTTGAAACATTCTCTTGACCTTTTAAGCTGCCTCTTTCACACCAACTACTTCATTCACAGCACTACAAGGAATATGAATTAATCAGAAACACTTACCTGGAGCCTGTTGCATTTTCAATAGTTGTAACCTACATTAATGGTAACTACCATAATAGTAGCCAATGTCCTTTTAGCTTTACTGTCGTTGCTATGGTAGATACCATCAATTGTAAGTTATAATAGTTGAGACCATATGCAACATGGCCCTGATGTCCAAGGCTGATCCATTCAAGCTTCTTACTTTATTCACAGCGCCATAAGAAATTAGATTTAATCAAAATATGCTACGGGCTGGAGACATTCACTCAGACGCTGCCCCACTCACACCAGCTACTTAATTCATAGTCCCAGAAATAATGAGATCTGATTTAGTGAGAACATGTTATTGCCTACAAACATTCACCTGATCTTCAAGGCTGCCATATTCAGACCAGCTTCTTAATGGACAGCAACATGAGGAATTAAATTAACCAGGATATAGACTAGAAAAATTCACCTGTCCTCTGATGCTGCCCTGTTCACACCAGCTACTTAATTCACAGTGCCATTTACACATATAGGACTTGGATGTCATTAGAATATGTTGCAGAATCAGAAACATTCAGCTGTTCTGTGAGGCTGCCCCATACACATTCAGTAAATAGAACTCTTCGAAGTCCAGAAGGAAGTCAACATAGTAGGGGCGTCTTCATTAGCCCGATGTGGCGAAATAGCTAGCTAGTTCTGATCGGGTTAGCCTAGCCAGATCACAAAATAGCAAGCTATTTCCGTTTTCATTAGCCACATCAAGTGAAATAGTTAGCTATTTGGTCGAGAAAATTTCCCAAGAAATCTTGGGCTAGATGGAGCTATCTCGGAGTGTTAGCCTGAAAATTTCCCGACCCTGGCATGCATCAGCGCGCGCAAGGCATTGTTTACGTTAGGTTTTTATACGTGCCTGAATGGGAGCTCACTTCTGAAGCCATGTGGCTGTGGCCTATTCCTGTCGCACACTGCGTGTGTGCAAACATTGGGATAATATATGCATCCTGAGTTTCAAGCTTACGTATCCCGAGTTTCGAACTAATGAAGATGTGATTGCAACTTCAGGCTAGTTCCCCAGATCAGCAGACTAGCTCGCTATTTCGTCTGATCAGGCTAATGAAGACGCATATCTGTAGAGGACATGCTACAGACTCAAACACATTCACTTACTTACTGAAGGCCAAAGCTTCCTTATTCTTACCTTATTCTTAATCTATATGTACTGTCGGCTTTAAGGCCTCTTATGTCTGACTTATCACATAAAACAGAAGGCAGTCGCAAAAGACTCGCAAGGATGTGCTGCCACATCTTGCTAACATACTGAACAAAGCAAATGTTTCAAACTTTTGATTGCACCAGGTGTCCTGTTCACGCTAATTCATGCTCCTGAATATAGTGTCAATCAGAATGTATTGTACACACCACAGCCCTGCTGCATAAAACTTCACATTTATGGTAAGTTTGATGGCAACTTTGATGGAAACCTTGAATTTGATTGGCTGTCGAGCGATGTCATCATGGTTACCATTGATGGCACAGTTAACATTGATGGTAAGTTTTATGCAACAGGCACTAGGACTCTCTATCTCTAAGAATTGTATTCTTTTGAAGCCATAGAACATGCAGAGTCAAATTCAAGTCCTGAGGCAGCTACATATACAACATTTCAAAGGAATTGGCATAGGGAAAGGGGAGAAAGAGAAGGAGCCGCAGTTTTAAATCACGGTATATTTTGTCCAGTTCAGCATGAAACATGATGCTTTAGCCTAAAGAGCATCATATTTCATGCTGAACAGGACAAAATATACTGCGGTTTAAAACTACGGCTCCTTCACTTTCTTCCCTTTCCCTTTCCCTATGCCAATTCCTTTGAGCTGTAGTGTACATGATGATTACTTAAGTATTCTCTGTGCGTGTTGTGTACATGTATGGACACATCCACCTTGATGGGTATAGAATAATGCTTGGTCCTACATGTACATCTAGAAACAAGTAAAACTGGTCACGTTCACATGTATTTAATAAAGAAATGTTAATAATAGTTTCTATGCGCAAACATAGTAAAACTGGTCACGTTCATATGTGGTATTTAATAAAGAAACGTTAATAATAGTTTCTATGCGCATACATAGTAAAACTGGTCACGTTCATATGTTATGCTACTTAATAAAGTTAATAGTTTCTATACCGCATAATTGTCGTAATTCAACTTTTTTATATGCGCATTAATAGCACAGAATTTTTACCCAGAAGTTTTTACAGTCATGCACATAACTCACAGTATACATGTGTCATAAAAAAGTCTTACTTATAAACTCAACTACTCTCCTTTCACACTCACACATTCTCATGTTCTTAAAGTTTTTTTTTTTCGTAAAAAGAAAGATTGAACTGCTTTGTGGATATTTTATCTCAAATCACATGCACCTAAGTCATTGTTCTCCATTATATTACTTGCCAAAAATATCTTGTGATGTTTGAACTAAGCTATATCTTGTCTCAGTATTCATATTTCTAAAATTGCTTCACATGGTAAATGGGGCTTATTGAGTAGCCATACATGAACATTGGCTTTATGCGCGTGTGAAAGCTGCATTGGCTTGCCCACAGCTCTTTTTCGCATTAGATTGAAATTACAGCTAACAGGTATACACTGAAGCTTGCTCCGGGCAGACTTGATTACCAAGTGGGGCATAGTCATTAAGGCAAGACGCAGCATAGAGCAGCGAAGAGAGAAGTCGTCAGGAGAAATGGAGAGAACATGGATAATGAGCATCTAAGCAGGAAGGAGGAAGGATGTACAGTACTGGCATTAGAGGCTGCACGGAATAAGCATGCGGTGTACCTCAAGTGACCACACTGCGATAAGGTGTGCATTCATTCAATGCAAATCAAATTATGTACACTTGTGTATACATACATGTATACTTGTGGATGTGTGTGGGTTTGCTCGGGTGCAAAACAATTCATGCAGCTTGCATTACCAGGACATCGATTCTACTTGAACTTGAGAATGCTAGTAGCCGCACGCCCAGTACATGCTCTCTGAAGTACCAGATGCATGTAGTTCTTTAAATAGACATCGTTTGGAAACGCTTTCCAGATAGATAGAGGGCTGGACTGCTAGGTGTGTTTTGCGCAGTGTCTCGGAGACCTGAATGTTTCGTGACCCTCTGCATGGAGAGGATTAAATCAGGAGGCGTTCTGGAGAGGATCGTGCGTCACTGAGCCGCGGGTAAGCTCGCAATCTCGGCAGTCATCGTTGGAGAGGATATCGGGCAAAGGGTTAGGAGCAGAGGGATCTTTTTGCACCCGTGCCCACACCTTCATATCGACAATATCGCCCTTCCCTGCTCTGTCTCAAGTCAACCCTGTTGCCCCCCCCCCTCCACTTTGCCAGGGAGAAAAAGTACACGCTGTGTGAAACCCAACCTGAGGAGGCGTTTGCTCGCGTAATCGTGGCAACCGAACGCACGCTTGCGCGGGGGGTTAACTCCGATCCCTCTCTTGCATCCCTCTCGCAGGGAAATCCCTCCGGTTCATTCTCCCCTACCAACGCTCTCCCTTCATACACACACGCTTCATTAGCTCCCAGAAAATTGCCTGAATTATACACAAGGAAATTGGCCCCGTCTATGATGCATCGCGCCAATAGCCACTGAGACATAGGGGAACTAGCATGACTAAGAATTCTATGGATTAACACCTTATTATAACAGCGCCTACTGGCAGAAGGACTTGGAGATTGCTGCAAGTGTGTCTGTGTGTGTAGCGTGTGTACTGAACACTAGCACATCAAGACATGCTCATATCTGGAGGTAGACAGAGTACGGTACATGTATGTTGCAGGAGTTAATGCATTCGCCTAGAAGATATTTCTGTACATATCTCGGGAAGAGAATGCCCGTTTAATTCTGTCCCCCGCTCCATTAAGATGCAGTGACTAGAGGAGTGGAAAAGATGCTAATGGGGAGGTTGTCCACCAACAGTGCTCGCCGCTCGCTCGATGTGGAATAGATTTCCATCTAATTAAATACACTCTCCGCGATCAGCCACCTGACCGCCTCTAAAACGTAGATAGCGAGAGGCCCCGCCAATCGATCGAGGAGACCACGTTTCTTCCGGAGAGCCGATTTTGGGGCGGAATTTCCCCAGAGTAGGCAACAACATCGTCCTCGTCATCGGTGGATGCAAAAAAACGTGCTGTACATTCCAGGGAGATTTTGTTACATTGATTGTAGGAGCACTTAAACGTGCCTTGGGTTTGTTGAGCAGCCCATATATGGAGTGTGATCTTGTCTGGATTTTGTGATTATCGCGCCGATCTCAAACATGGAGCATCGACTAAGTATCGAGAAAGCGCTAAGGAAGTTATTTTCACAGGGCCCACCCAGTCCCAATGGTAAGACTTTCATGTTGATCATGCAGTTTATCTTTTTTTCTTACCACAAAGCGCCACTGTTTAAACGCACCCCATATGAATCGTGGGGGAGTTCTTGTTTTTAGGGGAATGAGGGAAATCGATTATTAATCACAATCCTGCAACAGTCTACTGTTGCTCTGGCATGTTGTTTATTATTATTCCCACCTGAGCTGATTAAACCTGACATGTTTACCATCAAGACAACACACACACACACAAACACACACACACACACAGAAAAACAAAATTGAGATATTACACCAGGCCTGTGCGCTCAATCAATGAATGCTGCCGTGACTCATCTAAAGCTCTTGAGGGGCGCATGCAAGAATCTTGTCGCATCCTCTTCCACCGCAATTCCTGCACACGACGACATGATGCACCAGAGTAATATCAGTCTCCCATATGGAGCATTCTTTGAGCATATTGTTTGAATCCTGGTACATTTTTACCGTCATGTGCGTGTGGTTATGACCTGAGAGTCCATTCATAATTGCTGCTCAGCAAACATACTCTGTTTGGAGTGGGGGGGGGGGGGCATTATATTTAGGCTGGCTACTGGCCCCAAATACATTGAAATGTCAAGGTCAACAAGTGGCTTATTCTTTGAGGCTTGATTAGTTAATTTGATTGTTTGTTTCTATTTCTGTACCATGGAAGAATTAAAAAACAAAATTATGCATAGTAATGCTCTTGCCTCTCTTGAAATTTATGAGATGTATTTCAGGGGCTTAACATCAAATACATTTCATCAACTTTAAGAGAGATGAGAACATAACTGTACATGATTTTATTTTTTAATTGTTCCATGGTACAAAGAAGCTCAGAATGAAATTATGTGGTACTGTTGGGCCCAAATACCCTCAAATGTCAAGGTCAGTAAGTGACTTGAGGCTTGATTGGCTCTATTTGGATGTCGGGGGGGGGGGGTGCTGTATTTCTGGGGCTTGACGTCAAGTCCATGTCACCAATTTCAAAACAGATGGGTAGAATAACTATTGGGGATCTAAATTTTTTATTTGTTTCATGGGAGAGAGTAGTTCAAAGTAAAATTGTGCAGAGGAAAGTGTCATTGTCGCAAAGCAATGACGTACGTGTACCATGGATTATGAATATTAACAAACATGGTGATTTTTCAACAATTCTTCACATCTTTGAGGCTCTGAGACAAGGCCAGGATACTGTAGTTCTTGATATTGCAAATAACTATGTAATATCACCATGAATGGCGCTCTACCACTTTTCAGATTTTTGGCGTGTAAAGTGATAAAATGAGCACTTTTGGCTATATAAGTGCATCGGCGCCAAAGATCGCACTATTGACACTTTCCCGGTAACCCACTTTCTAAAAAAAAAATTGTCCTATATTTGCTACTATACTGTAAGATGGAGAGTTGGTATGACATATTTCAGGAGATGACTGTAGTAGAACAGAACTTCCTTGATTAATTAAAAGAGGTGTTCCTTGTGCTGATGCAAAGCACTATGTGCTGGATCACAAGACCGGAAGAATACAGGTCAACAAATTCGGCTGGAAAGCTCATAGAGCCTTGTACGGCAATATTTTGTAGTTATATGCGATATTGAGATTTATGAAAGATGTTGTGCTAATAGTGATAAGATCCTGTACATAAGAAAGCATCACTGAGAATTAACCTCAAACGTGTTAAAGGGAAGGGGAAGAATTACTCTAGTATTGATGACAGGCCAGAATCTCGATAGAATCATGATGGCAGATAGTTCTGCCTTCAGCATTAGAGTCTAGATTTTGGTTAATTTCCACAATGTTATCATTTTGAGGTGATTTTATCCTGGTAACCCCAAATCAGACTAGAAAGGAATTGGTGGTCATGGCATTGTGGCATGCAATTAATTATGGGCCAAGGACGCTTTACTTGTAATTTAACCTTTAATATTTTGCTGCCCACACTTGATTACAAAAATTAGATTTATATTTGTTTACATGTTTATTAAACCAGGGTATTGTGTTCAGTCTAGAAGACTGCTCATCCAATAAGCCTCGGGTGGGATAAAAATAGCATGCAAGGATGATGGATACAAGAGTAAACAACCAAAACATACTTCAATTAAACAATTAATGATGATTGAACAGGATACTTTCATCAACACAAACATACATGTAGCCCGTTGAAATATTGCTTAGGGATCCGGCCACTTGAATCGACTCAAGGAAGAAAAGAGCCCCTGTCAAAAGTGTATTATCCTCGTATGGTATGATGCAAATCCTTGTCTCATGACACCAGGCTTGAAGAGTCGCCCCCAGAAATCCAGAAATATAATCCCCTCCCCCCCCCCCCTTCTCTTGTAGTGATCATACCTGATAATGAATTGAATAAAAGTACTTAGAAACATTAGAGATGTATACAATGCTAAATATGCTACTCATTGCAGATATAATTACTAGTGATTAGAGACGTAGATTGCAAAAAGTTGGATAACATTTCAGACCTACATGTATTATATTCTAGGAATTTGTTTGTGTTTGTCTGATCATGAACCTGCATGGGCAACCCAGGTTCACATACTGTACAACACTTGAGCCAGGGGAAAACGAGGAAGATATATTTGTGGAGGCTAAATGTTATGCCTGATACATTGTATCTTCAATAGACTCTCTGAACCAAGTTATACAATATTTCCTATGAGCAAATGAATAATCTTGACAGGGACACTTGTTTGCACAACGGGGACTCAGGTGCCCTGAGCCCCCATGTGATTTGTTTTCACTGCTTGTAGCTGTACAATGAATGTTGCCCATCTGATTGGTTGCATTCTACTCTAAAGTAGGAAGAGGAAGGTGTGAAAAGTGCTCTTCCTGTTCTCTGCCTCTCGCAATATACCCTTTTTACCTGTAAATATCTCTCTTCCTGCTAAATGAAAATATGCTCTTGTGTGTTACTGTACCTATACCGGCATACATACGTAGAGATTCAGTATGAATATTGAGGAAGAGAATGATCTATATGTACAATGTTTAATGAGTCATCCGATAGTTAGAGTCATCATGCTTCATCATGGAACTTAAGTTTAAAGAAGAAACAACTGAGGACAGTAATTTCTTTAAAGGGCATATACTGTACTGGGAAGACAAAAAACCTTCAAAAGGTAATCGTGAGCAATCTTTTTGCCAAAGGTCTTAAATTCATGTATTGCCCATCTTAGAAACTTGCTGAAAGCTGTTTGTTCTAAAATCATCCACATTGGGAGTAATTAGTGATTAAGTCACAAATCCTCAAATTGTTCGGGCTGAACATTTCGAGAATTTGTGATTTAATCACTTATTACGCCAAATGTGAATCATAGGAGGGCAAATAACTTTCAGCAAGTTTCTAAAATAGACAATACATGAATTTAAGACCATTGGCAAGAGGAATGATCACGATCACCTTTTGAAGGCTTTTTGTCTTCCCAGTACAGTATATGCCCTTTAAACAATGCTGTATTTTGAAGCCTGCAAAAGGAATACAATACCTTAAAAGTCAGCGGTCATCCATAAAAACTTTTAAAGGCAGAAAAATAATCCTTAGAATTGGTATTTGTCAGTACCTATACCATCTAGGTAAATGGTGCCTATAATGCAGAGAAGCTACCCACAGCGTATTACCGGTACACACAAGTTCAAGGTCATCTCTAACATGTGCCTTTTCAATGTGCTGGCATAAGGTCTGGAAATATGTACATTTTTCAGCACATGGTTGCTTTTTGTAAATGTACTAAATTTGCCCAAGTACTGTACATGTGATTTCAGCTCAAATGTGTTTCCTAACATTCTTTTGTATGTTAATAGATCTATAACATTTGTTTATTCATTTGAAAGGATTGTTTTTCTTATTTGCACATTTGCCAGTTTAATTCATAAAAAGACTGCTTCCTGAACAAGAGTTCATAGACATGATCTGTACAGGTTGCATGTACGTTGTACAGTATGTACATGTATAAAGAGGATTATAAATGTGAATGTGTCTTGGATACAACCATTGTAAATCTGCGTTGACATGTGTATAGTCTCATTTGTTGAAGTGCAGTTTAGAAACTGATCTAATTAATCTTGTTGAAGCTTTCACATACAGAACAGTTTGTTCATTACAGTATGCATAAAAACTGCATGTCACTATGGGGTGTATTTATACACAAACTAAATACTGAATTAATTCATGTTTCTTCTATTGCACTAAAAGGGACAGTGAAGCTTGATAGAAACTTGTGAAAAATAAGCAAAAAACATTATGTGTTTTCCCATAGGATCCAATGCAATGATTTCACACTTGACATCATACATGACATCGTTCAGGTGTTACTAAATTACAATTTTAAAAGGTGCTCAGTCGTCATAGTAACTGCATGCAAGTTAAGAAATATAGATGTCGGGGGGGGGGGGGGGGCTGGTCTATACTATTTCTGACATTAGTATTACAAAGAATTGATATTTTATGTTAAAAAAAGAAACAGAATTGTATCTCATTGTTTGTAGATCTATATCATTCAATAATGATTTCTGATATTAGTATTACAAAGAATTGATATTTTATACAAAACAATGAGACACGAGTTTCATCTCATATTTCTCTATATAGCATTAAACAATGTACTTTGTCATTATCCTTGAGAACAAGCAATATTGGTTTAGCCATACAGTGTATGAGCTTCAAAGCAAGTCCATGTGCCTAATGCTGAGTTCTTCACATAGTCACTTCACTGAATTTCACCCCACCCCTTTTGTTCATACCCTCCATTGTGTATCCGCTCTTGCTGGCCAGTCATAATGAGTGTACACTCGTCCACAGCGGCGGCTAGTAATCTCCCCACTGCCACAAGAGCTTGGGGAGAAGGGTAAAAGGGGGTCCCCACCGCGCATGCATGCATCTGTCAATGTGGACACACACTCATACACAGCATAAAACATATTGTGTATTAGTAAACGTAAGTTATGGCAGTGCACTGTGTTGGTCAATACTAGGGGTGTGCACTTGCCGAGGAGGAAATGAGGAAAATGTGCACAAGCTTGTGTGCTGTGTTGTGTTGTCTCCAGCATGCGATCCATTTCTATCTCTCTCTCTCTCTCTCTCTCTGCTACATGTACGTTCCTTCCCCGCCTCCCTCTCCCCCTGCCTGCTTGCCTGCCTGTCATTCATTCATCCAGTGGCTAATTGCAAGTTATCACTGTTGGCTCGCGCTCATCAGGGCTCAGATAATACGCGTATACGTGAGTGCATGTACACCAACAGGAGTACCCCCCTTAGAATAGACCCATGCCAGCATCGGCCTTGGGGGAACATCGCGTTGTAAACGAGCCCCACGCACACTCTGCATCATATTTTGCCTGATTTTGGCAGCGGATTTCATAAAGTATTTTCCTCTTCCCTATCACTGATGTGTTTGGTTGATGGGAGGATGCGTACAATCCTTGTGGTTTGCTATAATTGCATGTGCGATTGTCGTTCTTTGTGGATGTCGTCGTCGTAAAGCACCCTTGCTATTCCTTGACCTGCATTCCGTTCCAGCATTGCCGTCAGGAATCAAATTAATTTCTTGTTTAATATAGATGAAGGAAATCTCGAAGCCTTCTTTGTGTGTGAGTCTGTGCTGTGCTGTTTCTATTGCAACGCTTTGTTCTAAAGCTCATCTCTGTGATTAATCCAATTTAATCGATGACGAGTAGCCTTTGTGATGTACACATGACTCATTTCTGAGAAACCGTCGCACAACACCTGTGAGAGTGTGGTGCAATCGTCTCCGTGCGTAGCATCTACATTGGTAGTGCGAGCATTGATTAACGCCTAACTGGTGCAGAGTTCGAATCAAGGATCTCCATTGACCTATCTTCGCAAGTAAAGGACTAGAACAAGGGAGGATAATTTGTGGCCTTGAGAGGCGATCACCAAGAGCCAATTCTGCAGATGAGTGATTTGTTGTCAAGGCAACCAGCATGTATCATCACCACCACCACCATCATCACGGTGAGAAATGGGATAAATTGCAGGCCGTCAGCTCGCATCAGGCGATTTGGCAATGAGAGAGCTCGACACTCTACCTCTTCACAGATAATTTACAGAAACCTTTAACCTTCTCAATTCCTGATGTTCATGTAACATGCCATCTTAAGTCCATGGGCTTTTCTTATATTGGTACTGAGAGTTGAAACAGACAGGAGAGTAATACCCTGTTTGGCAACAGTTTGAGACAAATCAGACATATCGTGAATTTGTGAATTTGTGAAAATCATGATTACTATCTCAGCATTATTTCCAATAATTTATCATCATGTGTAACTCCATTGATCTGCAATGATGGATACTGTACATCGCTTTCTTTATTTCTTTAATTCTCAGACAATCACTTGTCTAGTTTGGATTTACAGAAGCCTAGTTCATATATACCATAATCATGATAATACCGCTATTATTACAAATGGACGTCCGTAAGAAAGTTTCCAGTGAGCCTCAAAAAACGCTGTTCATATTCACCGAAAAGGCCGTAATATTGCGTTGTTTTAGACAGGTGGACTCTCTTCAAACCCCTAGCGAGAGCACACATGCATTGGTGGATGCAGTTTATAAGATTCACTGACTGCAATATTGCAGTATTTCACTAGGTCTCTGCAAAATACAAATGTAGCAGCAAAATAGGCAGAAAAAGGGAGGAAGCAAATATTGTATTATTTGAGTGATTCCTGCTCATATGCACAGCTATTGGTAATACATCAGCAACATTGCCGCAAATGTTGTGCTTATTTTGAGAAAAAGCGATGTATATGAACAAGGTTATTTTGAAATTACAGGGCTAGTGGTTCAGATTTTTAAGCACATATATGTTTCTTATAAAAAAAAAATTCCTTGTTTTTCTCAAACTGTTGCCATTGTATTCCAGTCGTCATATTATAATGGTTTAGTTCCCCTTTAAATCACAGGCACTTGATCTTTACAAGCTCAAAATCGACAAAAAGTGACCTGCGTTTGAACCAGGATATATTATCTAGCATGTTATATATTTGTTATCTGTACATACTTAACCCTCTCATTACCATGGGGTCACTGTGTGATAAATCAATGGCGTCTTCATGCGTTGGTACTTAGAGGGTTAATCGTTACTGCGTTGCTTGTAAAGTAAAAGTGTTTTGAAGGGCCCCTTGGAAGAATAGTGTTCCTAACCACTGAGTGAGCTACTATCTTGAACCCCCCCCCCCCCCTCATCCCCCCCGATAATATATTTTTTCTAGTGTTTAACCCCCATTCAGTTTTGATAATTGATGGTATACACTGTTGCTGAGAGATGGTACATTAAAAATTACAGTGCCAATTGTACTATACAGGTACATGTATGTACGATACACTATAAAGATCATACACTTTGAACCTGGTCTTTTGTTGCGCTGACAACATTTCAAAGGTACACTGCAAAGTACATACTCTATAAACATGATCTTTTGTTGTGTGGACAAAATTTCAAAGGATCCCTTTCAAAGTTGATCTGTGTAACAAAAGACTGCGTGCATAGTAAAAATGTGCATACTGGGTCATGTATACGGAAGTATACAATGTGCATACTGGTTTGCACAGTACATGTACATGTACATGATGTACTCCTGTCAGTCAGTAGCAGTCAATCGGCAGCGCTCGCTCGTTCTATAGAAATCGTGAGCGTTTTATTTTTCGTCTCGCGAAATCTCACGCGCAGATTTTGCTGCACGTAGATTATGAAGGAATTTGACATGCTCGCGAGATCTTTTGCTGGGGTCTTCTGTAAGCATACTGATCAGGATTTTTTTAGACAGGGATTGAGATTATATGTTTCTTAATAAATATTTTTAGTTTTTTTCGAAATCCGCAAAGGAGTTTTTATGTTATTTGCCTTCAAAAACAGGCCTCAATTTTTTTTTGAAATATGTAAGCTTTCAGACCTTGCTGGATGCTGACCCTTCTATGGATTGTACGGCAACGACAGTTACGGCTCTAAAAAGCCAATACTTCAGCGGAGATTCTGATTCCAATATTGTTTGGGCTCAAAAATAAAACATTTGAGCTATTCGTCTTCAAAAAGACGCGAGATTTCAGAAATCGTACGGACTTCGCAACCGATATATACGTAAGCTCCCAGACTTTGCTGGATCCTGACCCTTCTACAAATTGAACGGCAATACCAGTTACAGCTTTGGAAAGCCGGTACTCCAGCGGAGAATTTGATTCCAGTTTTGTTTGGGCTCAAAAATAAAACATTTGAGCTATTCGTCTTCAAAGTGACGCGAATTTTCAGAAATCATACGGACTTCGCAACCGATATTCGTCCGCAGGCAGCAGAAAACACACGATTTTATTTTCAGCTCGGTAGTCGTGACCTTCACTTTACCCCTCGAACCGCGAAAAAGGTCTCCTTTTCAAA
The DNA here is from genome assembly GCA_963669155.1 of Arbacia lixula. NCBI lineage: Eukaryota > Metazoa > Echinodermata > Echinoidea > Arbacioida > Arbaciidae > Arbacia > Arbacia lixula. The sequence goes on along the minus strand of OZ022590.1, from coordinate 18,498,339 downwards.
CTGCGATATCTCCATGAATATATCATATTTTTGTACACTTTCTTTTGTAACTGTATGTTGGAGGTCGACATTTACTAAGGGTGAAAAAACATTTCATTGAAACGGGCAGAAAAATATTGAAAATTCGAGATAAATAATGTGGTTCTAATAAAAAATTAAAAATGAAAATAAACTCTATATTTCAATGTCAATCGCTTTTGAGCCCCTGATATTTAGAGATCATCTGAAGCAGAATTTATTGTACTTTATGGAGATACCATTATTTTTCAACCTCCCCCCATAGAAGGGTCAGGATCCAGCAAAATATCAACCATGTTCAAATCCAGAATGAGCGAGATATGACGAAGTTGTGAGCGATCCTAACCAGTCAATCATAGTCCGCGGACTATGATTGGATCGCCTTGGATCGCCGGTAGAATTTCGTTATTATCGTGGACTATGATTGGCTGGTTAGGATCGTTCACAACTTCGTCATATCTCGCTCATTTTGGATTTGAACATGGTTGATGTTTTGCTGGATCCTGACCCTTCTATGGGGGGAGGTTGAAAAATAATGGTATCTCCATAAAGTACAATAAATTCCGCTTCAGATGATCTCTAAATGTTTAGGGCTCAAAAGCGATTGACATTGGAATATAGGGTTTATTTTAATTTTTTTAATTTGTATTAGAACCACATATTTATCTCGAATTTGCAATATTTGTCTGCCTGTTTCAATGAAATGTTTTTTCACCCTTGGTAAATGTCGACCTCCAACATACAGTTACAAAAGAAAGCGCACGAAAATATGATATATTCATGAAGATATCGCAGTTTGAAAAGGAGACGTTTTCCGCGGTTCGAGAGGTCAAGTGAAGGTCACGACTACCTCGCTGAAAATAAAATGAGCGTATTTTCCGGTGCCTGCCGTTTGGCTGGTAGGTGAGTCTGAATCAATGGGTATGAAATACAGAGACTACATGTCTAGGGATTGAGAAGGCTACCCATTAAGGAAATTACTGTATGTTCAGGCTAGTCTGAATGTACAAACCCCCGTGAGTGAGTGAGTGAGTGAGTGAGTGAGTGAGTCTGAATCAAAGGGTATGAAATGCAGAGACTATCTTGACTATGCTTCCACATACCTCCTACACATAGACATGAGCAGCTTGGTAGGATATAGCCTCATTTGCAGGCACCTACATGTGGAGCTGCCAAAGTAATACTGATTTTCAGTACTTCACACTGAAATTTGAGAAGAATACTGAAGGTTCCATACAAAATACTGATTTCATAAGTTCTAGTTCATAGGTTGTTCTATTGTCATTATTTGAAAATACTGATTCATCCATGAAAATACTGATTTTCAGCTATGAGAATCCTGAAATGTTTTGAATAAGGTTGGCAGCTATGTATTTTTAGACGGTGTCTGTATACATATATTCTGTGCTTGTACATGTATACCGCACAGCTTTGTTAGAAGTATGCAGACGATTTATTATGATTAACTGATATATGTCTCAGTTCCAGACTCCAGAGGCTAAGGTCGTAAAACGTCCTCTGTATAGGGAGAAGGGAGCACTAATTAGGATCCCTGGTATTTTAAAAGGTACATAATCGACCCTGATCTTATTATGCTACAGTAGTCTCGGCTCAAGCTGCATTCGTTCTTGCACAAAGATGTCCAACATGCAGTTTTGTAGTAACCGTTTCAGTAGCTACATGTAGTCTTGGCTTAAGCTTCATTTGCTGTTTTGAATGCCCCACATAAAATATAGTGCATTGTTTAGCCTGGTGGTATTTGTGTTTGAAGAATTCAACTCTGACAAGAAATATTGGACATACATACATGTGATGTACATGTAGATACCGTACTGTTACTACAAGAATAGAGAGAATACAGGTGTTGCCCAGTGGAAAAAATACACGGGGGCTCAGGGCAATTTTACCCCTGAAATGCTTAAAAGATCCCTGGGCAAAATTTCCGTAGACTCAATGTAAAATTGTGGCCACATCGGCTGATGTGCTCAAAAAGTACCCCCCCCCCCCAAAAAAAAAAAAAAATAAAAAAAATAAAAAAAATCATTCATTTTGTCCCTGCTGTTGCCAATTTCAGTGAGAGAATCTTTGAACATTTGAGACATTTAGACACTGCATTTAGAAGCTGTAATTTGAGACATGGTTGAGAATCCTGATTCTGATTGTGATTGCACAAAAAGTGTATAATCACTACACTCTGTTTGTCTTTACAGATATTTAAGTGGCAAAAAAGCGTGTTATTTCTGATCTAGGATATTGTAAGCATGACCTTATGAAAGAGTGTATACAATATTGCTGTGGAAATCTTTCAGCAAAAAATCAGGGTATTTGAATTTGCAAAAATAGCCTGTTATTTACTTCTGTCTCTCTAATGCAGACACAAAATTTGCAAGTTCAGGCTAAGTTCGCGATGAGGATTGATCGGGATATTTGTGAACTTTGCCGATTGTGAAGACCAACCCCAAACACAACCAGACCACAAAAGACCAAAAAAGGGTGTGAAAGAGGAAACCAGGAGCAGAGTAAATGACGGTATTGAGCATATTGGTAGTGCAGCCAAGTGTTGCATTTTATGGCATTTCCTCGTTCAAAGTGTACACATACATGTACTGTAGTGGCTGTGCTGTACATTCAAGCATACCGCTGATCACCTCATATAACAGGCTACAGGTTTGAGTTCAGGTTCATTTTGGAAACTTGTGAAAACTATCATTATGGCTGGACCAGTGAGTATTTTTCCTGTTTGTTGTGCCATTTGGTTTTTAGATGCAATACAGTATGTGCAATTACATGTAATATCTCAAATTTATTTGATTTTTGCAAGATTTTTTTTTATAGAGGCTATAGATTTGAGTTCAGGTTCATGTTGAACAACCAAACTGTCATTATGGGTGGAGGAGTATGTATTTTCCTGTTTGTTATGCTGCTTTGTTTTTATACACACTAACATACATGTTGTGTTCATGTAATATCTTGAGATCATTCTTCTTTTGATATGACTTTTATTTCTTATGGGTGAGTGTCATACATGTAGTAATCATGACCACTCCATGTACATGTAGTGAACATGTACTATATGAACCTTGTACTTGATTAATCTTGATGAACTGTGCATAGTATGGGGTAGACACTTGCATGAAGGGAACACACTTTCACAATATGGGTAATCCCCATGTACCAGTACATTGTGCAATGGTATTGTGCATGGGTAATTTGGGGGCGTAGCCTCACTACCTACATGTACATGTAGATGGCTGAATTTCCCCCCTTAGTCTCTCATTACCATTGGCATGGAGATGTTTAGTAAACAAATGGGATTCTCAAGGCCTGGTAATGAAAGAATTTTATTTTTAACTTATCCAGGTGGCCAAATGAATTTTCAGGTGGCCCAGATTGTGAGGGATGAGTGATTTTTGGATGGCCAGCTGGGCCATCGACTCCGAGAGTTTAAGGTGGCCCGACACCGGATCAGATGGCCATTGGCTCTGGGGCCCACTGTTAAGGGCGAGCCCTGTTGCAATGTTTGATATTAATTGTGATATGGATATTGGTATCGTTATAATTGTCATAATTTATGTTTTATCATTTATATCGTTATCATTTTTGTGCCTTTGCCATGAGGTGGCCGGATGGTACATGTATTATTCTTAACAGTAAATCTGTAAGAGCAAACTCAACAAAAATGTGAGATTGTGTGATTGTGTGAAAATTGTGTGATGGATCTTTGTGCTAGCTGGAACAAGTGCCATAAAATGTTTTTCACTCTTGGAAAGAGAGGGTATCAGTCTTGATGTTTTGGGCAGTGTGGTCTGCCTGTCATTTGGAGAATAACTCACAGAATCGTGTGAGCGAGCAGGGTTTAAATGTGATCTGTAGGGATCTGAAGTAACCTGAAGGTGTCTGAAATCGGCCAGTAGGAATAGCGTTTATTAGCACAAATTTGCAGTCTGCACATCACTCTCTTTTTGTTGACTTAAAAAAACCAACTTAACTCTATTGAAATACCCATAGCTATTAATGTATCTTATTGTTGATTGTTGCTTTTTAAAAAATATCCAGGTCCGCCAAAAATGAGCTCACAGTGGCCGGACGCTCAGAATTACAGTGATAGTCCTCCCGCACCACCCGTCCGAGTATCCAGCAGCAACAGCCGTGACAACCGCTACGACGGCATGAACCCCGCATCCAAGCCCCTCCCTAACACGCCCCCTGAGGAGCAGAAGAAGGGCAGCAAATGGATGAAGAATATACTCAAGGGCAACAAGAACGATGAGAAAGGTAGGGTGGGGTGGGGTGGCGAGGAAAGGAGGGGGGTAGTTGGGAGAGAGGGGAGGGGGGAGGGAAGGGGATTAGGGGGGATGCTAGCTAGATACTCCCAAACCATAAAGGAGAAGAAGAAGGGCAGCAAATGAATGAAGAATATAGGGCATGCAAGGAAAGAAAGCAATGGCGGGCAAATGGATGAAAGAGATATTCATGGGTAGACAGATTGAGTGATGAGAAAGGAGAGGGGGGAAGGGGAGGGGATGGGGAGGGGGATAGGTGGGGGAGGGGTGATGAGAAAGGTAGGGTGGGATGAGGCAAACATTTGGATTGGGCTGCGGGGAGGAAGGAGGAGGAGACGAGGAATCGTGAATAAAGTACATGCACATGTTTGTTTTTTTGTTTGTATGAAATCACAACAAATGTTAGGATAAAAGCAAATGCTTGTACCAGAGGATGGCATTTTTTTAGTCATTAAATAATGTCTTTTGTCTTTTCCATTCCCTCCCGTTATCTCTATGCTGAGTGCAGGCCAAAGAACGAGACCTGAAATCTCCCTGCCAACCAAGTTTGAGCACACTGTCCACGTAGGCTTCGACAATGTCACAGGAGAATTCACGGTAAGGAGACCACCTCACTGGTACCCTGGTCCATTCAAACTAGTGATCAGGGTCCAAATTCATGAAACCTTACTTCATGTAGCCTAGTTAGTTTTTACCCAAATATATGTGCAACTACATATGTTTTGGAAACTAACTAAGCTTAGGAGCTTTGCTGTAACCAGCTTAATAGCAGTCTGAAGACTTTGTATTCACCCTCTCAGTACCAAGCTCTGAAAACTGCAGTAACTTGTCTATACTTCTTCATGCCAATACTGCCCTACTTTGACAAAAGGAAGCAATTAACAAAAGAGATTTTTCTTGTCAATGAGCAAAATGTGTCTGTCACTTGCATTGGCATCAGTGCAACACCACATCATGTCAGATCGAATATCTGGCAGCAAGTTTAATATTTCTTCTCCAGATTTTGTCTGTATAGGTGCGTCTTCATTATCCCGATTAGACGAAATAGCAAGCTAGTTTGCTGATCCAGGGAACTTGCCTGAAGTTGCAATCGCGTTTTCATTAGCTCGAAACTCGGGATACGGAAGCTTGAAACTCGGGATGCATAAATTATCCCAAGTTTCGCACATACCAGCAGTGTGCGACGGGAATAGGCCACGACTGCATGGCTTTGGTTGTGAGCTCGCATTCACACACGTATAAAAACCTATTACGTAAACAATGCCTCATGCGCACTGATGCATGCCAGGATCAAGAAATTTTCAGGCTAATGAAGACGCTCAGAGCTAGCTCCATCTAGCCCAAGATTTCTTGGGAAATTTTCTTGACCAAATAGCGAGCTATTTTGCCTGATCTGGCTAATGAAGATGCAAATAGCTAGCTAGTTCGTGATCTGGCTAGGTAACCCGATCAGAACAAGCTCGCTATTTTGCCCACATCGGGCTAATGAAGACACCCCTTATGTAGGGAATGCTGGGTACAATGTCAAAGTACCAATAACCCAGATTTCAGTGATTTGTCACTTGCTTCCTTTTGTCAGTGTAGGGCAGAATAGTAATGAGAGGGTTCAACATTGCTGAGGTATGCCTGGATTATCATTGGCTTTGTATTGTATTCCACTTTTGATCGATCAGGTGAAAAAAAAGAACCGTTTTGCTAAAAAGATATAGAGAGCTCTTAGTTCCTGGAGATGCATTAAAGTATGGTTTCATGAGTATGGCCCCAGGGCACCATTTACTTCTCAAAATTTGGCTTGCAATTTCATTTTAGCAATGTTACAATCACAGAGTCGAAAAAACTACTGCTATTTAACCTTCAGATTTGTGGAGCATTTTGCTGTATTTGTGGCTGTATATGCAGGCAAAATTGTATTTAAATGCTTTATGTGGATGTTTTCTTTCTAGAAACCGGTAACTACAATAAATGCACCGGGGTTTGTGATATGTCAGGCAAACTTTGCAGTATGCACATTTATATTTGTGGAGCTGTATATTTGCTGACATTATCTCAATTTGTATTAATGCAGTTTAAATTCCTGGCTTATGACATTTCTAAATGATGCCATTTGGCCGCTTCGTCGCGGAGGAATCAAAACAAAATGACTCATTAAAATGCTGAAAATCAGATATAAAGCAAGTAGTGTCAACATGGAATAGAATGAAAATGAATCGGAATGTCTGAATGTTGGAGTAGATTTTACTTGTTTTTGTCTTGTTTTTTACTTGTTTTTGTTAAGTGTTGGCTTTAAATCCATGCACTCTAGCAGCAAAGAATATGTAAGGGTATGCACTGTGCTATAAATGGATCCAATTCTAGGAAGAAAGATGTCACAAACAAGTCGGAATGAATCTTCATGTAGTCTGGGAGAAATGTGGGTCTTGAGCTT
>OZ022590.1:18476613-18486613 GCA_963669155.1 Arbacia lixula | reverse complement strand
TAACATAATTGGAAATACAAAGGGAGAAAAGCCCTGCAAAAACTTCTTTTGAAAGATGAACGGAATTTTTGCGGAATACAGAGGTATAAATGTAGATGTACAACAGCATCTTTGTCTAAATATTGGAGATGGAAAATAAGAATCAACAGGTAGATTCTTCTCATTCATTGACAAAATTAAATTTTCATGAATTTGCTGATGCATGAGAGGCCTGCTTATTGTGCAAATGGTCGGCATACAATTTTTCACCGCCTGCTGTTTTGATGGAGTACGCCACTGTATGTGTTTTTAACTATTAAGAGTGAAAATACAGCTGCGTGTGTGTGTGTGTGTGTTTTGTGTGTCTGTCTGTTTGTGTTTTAGTGTATGTGTGAGTCAGGATCTTGTGCAGAGGAATTTAGGCCGACCTTTACGATGAGTCACAACTAGGGGGGACATTGTTGGGGAAACGGGGGGAAATGTTTCATTGTAGTCACTGCTTTTCCCCCTTCCTCTCGGTAAGATGGAGTCATCATATCCACATCGTCACAGCTTTGTATACCCCAATAATACGTGCTTGATACTTTGCATTGGCTCTGTGCAGCAGTGATGAGAGTTACCCAAGGTTTCTCGAGTGGTGTAACCTGTTATAGCCTCCCGAAATACAAATATGAGGTCCTGTGAAAAGTTCACTTTCTCTTCATAGGTATCAAGTACGGCAGAATATAGTGTGCTTGTGTTATGATGTAATCATGCAAATATCGAAAAGAAGGCCTCACAAACCATTTATTCCCCCGCCTCTCTTTGTTGTGCAGTATGGGCTAGTTCACAGCCAAATAAAACCATTTTTATGTCTTTGTGTAAGAATATATTCCCTCGTTACAAATATCTTTAGAATCTATCTGACCAGTCCAACTGTGATTTCACCCTGCTCTTTATCAAGTAATGAAGTGGATTCTTTAGCATACAGAGAGAGTGCTTTTTGTACTCGAAATCTTATTGGCACCTCTTTTCCAGGGTTAACTTGCCCTTTAATGAGAATAATCTGTTTAGTGAATTAACCCTCTCAGTACTGAGTACTGGCAGCTCCATGTCAATAACAATTTAGTTTCTTGCCTTTGGGACTTAACTTCATGTCTATAACAACTCAATTTCTTGCCTTTGGGACTTAACTTCATGTCTATAACAACTCAATTTCTTGCCTTTGGGACTGAGCAGGTTAAACGTGAAGCTGTGCATGTACTTCTTATCTTATCCATTACGGAGGTATAAATTGAAGTGATTGTGCATGCCATACATCAATATGCCTTGTTATTGTAGACAGACTTGTCCACTAATGCATGCGTGGGCACAGCTTATGAAGTTGCTATCAGTCACTGCTGTCAGTTGCATAATAAGGAATGAATGTAATCTGACGACATCTCCAGCGTTTTTTTGTCATTTAACACAATACATGTACATGTGTATACTTGTGTATGACCATGTAGAGTAGATGTTACTATGTTATGACACCATGTAAGCTTCCATTTGTCATTGAGTGGAGGAGAGTGGCCTTCCTATCCAGTTGTTTTGTGGAGTATTGGATACAGGCTAGCTTTGTCGTGGCCAAGGGTCATATCTCTGTAAAACACACACAAACAAGTGTATATATATATTAAAGTGTACTGTAAAAGTGGACATTTTTGCGGTACGGAGATTTTCGCGCATTTAGCACGGCGTGTAGTTGGCGTGAAAATAAAAATGCGCGAATATATCTGCGCCTAAACAAAGATCATATCGGCGCACTTTGTATGTGCGCTTGCTTTGATGCATCACGCATCATGTACGTAGGCCGACGTTTATGGTTTAGCCTAGTCAGCGCTTCGACAATATCATCATGCTATTGCCGCTGCCCGGCCAGCACTGGCTTGGCAGTGGTGAGCTGAGTGAATTGATCGTCCAAAGGACTGGACGACCCGCAAAATTCATTTTACTCCGCCGAACGCAAATTTTTTTCCATTTTTACAGTATATATATTACAGTACACATGGATTGTTAAATGGAGTGGTATTGATTAGGGAACTTCTACTCTTCTTCTTCTTTTCTTCTTTCTCATCTTTTTCTAGCTCATATTCTTCGCCTTCTCTTTCTGTTGTAACTTCTTCTTCCTCTTCTTTTTGTTCTTCAAATTTGAGTTTGAGGTGGTATTGATAAAAAAAAGTAGATAAAGAAGCCCGATCTATGATTCTTCTTAACCAGCCCATGACGTCCCTCTTCCCCCTGTCTCCTCCTCGTAGGGCATGCCAGAGCACTGGGCCAAGCTGCTCACACACTCACAGATCTCTAAGACAGAGCAGAAGAACAACCCACAAGCCGTCCTCGACGCCCTCAAGTTCTACGACGATTCCACGGCGGGCAGCGACAAGTTCATGACACAACACAAAGTCATTCTTGGTGAGTGTGCAGAACAAAGAGCCACGTCAGCATAGATATTTTAGGAAAAATGGATGTGAGTTTGATGTAGGCATTCATTGACTGTGTCAATCTTTTTAATAGGGTTTCATTGGAAAGCTTTTTTGCTGCGCATCATATTTATTGTTTTATTCCTGTCAAAGTTCAAAGGAAAAAAATTAATCATTGATGTCCATTATGAGACACCTGTCTCCCGGGTAGAACGTTGCCAATCATACTAATACGAGGCTTCGGATGTCACAACATGTATTGATGACCACAAAACCACATAGTACTACATCATAGAAAATATAAAAAATTCCCCTTTTGAGAAATAAACTTTGGAAGTTTTAAACTCAGTTAAATCTTAAATATAAACATTGTACAGTTGAGATACATGTATGACAGCAGCTAAGAAAGAAATTATGACAAAAAATCTACATTCCAGAGCTAATACACTTGCAACTACAGTTGTACTTATGTCATTTATGTCATATTTTTGTATGTCGTTGTCTTCCCTTGCAGCAAATAAGCCATCATTCGAGGATTCATTTGAAAACCAAGCTGTTATAACACCGGTAAGTCACATTATATTCCTTTATGAGTTTGAGGGATAGTGTTTTGCACATACTGATTTGCACAATATTTGTAAAAAAAAAAAAAAATAGGTTGTTTAATTTAAAAAAAAAAACATCAAGCAGTTTATTTTTAATATATTCAATATGAATAGTAAATTTCGACATTTACCCTTTTCCGCATCAAAATATGGTTTAAAGAAAAACATTGAAAAGCAATTACCAAAGAGTGATTATTTAATCTCTTTAAAGACACAAGTTTTAGGTGTATTTTTATTGATTAAAGATATATGAATAAACAAGCTATAATTGATGCATTGATATTAATGATTTTTCACAGTTTTCCTTATAATACACCTCCTGTTACATCTTGAAGTATTTGAACTTGAACTACATTTTATTGGTCTTGTACGGAATATGTCTCATTCGCATACTTTATATTTGATACATTTCTCTCAGAAATCGCCTTCACCGAGACACGAGGATGATGACGACGATGACGATGATGAAGCCGAGCCTCCAGCAATTGCACCCCGTCCTGCCCACTCACAATCAAGAGTAAGTCTGATTCCGATGAACTGTTATCCCTTTGTGTGCCAGATAAAATGATGATAAAATGATAATAAAATGCAGTCTGAAACCCTAGAAACAAGTCCATCTGAATGAAAGCGGAATATTTTTGAGAAGGGAATCATCAATAGCTTGAGGAGAATTGGACAAACCATATTGTGAAAGAAACATACATTTGAAATTTCCAATCAACAGTTAGTTTGGCTTACATGATTCAGACCTGCCAACCAGTACAATTTAGTTGTATTTAGTACGATTTTTAGAAGTGAATACGACAATACGATTTTCCTTTAAAAAATATGATTTTCAAAAAAAAAAATGATTTTTTGTTTTGTTTTGTTTTCTTTTGTTTTTTTAAATCTTATTTTGTGTGTGTGCCATATTCAAAGGCGAAATGCCCATTCTTTTTTTTAAGTATCCTACCAGCATCTCACATTAGCAATTTGGGGATGTTCATTGGTTCATCGAGCACACCAGTCATGACGAAATCATGCATATTCAACCAATGCTCCATAAAAAATGCCCGATGTAGGAACTGTAAGAGACATTGATCCGGTTTTTTTTTTTTAATACATTTTTTTGTTGGTAAAATACAACTTTTTGGATTAAAGAATACAGTTTTTAAACTCCAGAAGTTGGCAGGTCTGGAATAAATTACATACTTGTATACATACAATTGTGAATTACTACAAAATAAAGTTCACAATTCTTGAGATACTGTGTAGGAAAGTACATGACAGTCAAGAGTACGATTTTTTTTGTCTGAAAATAGGATTTTTGTGGTAAAATCATACAATTTTTGGTCAAGCGAGGTTGGCAGCTCTGATGATTGGAGAAAAAACAATATAAAAACAACTTGTAAGTTTAATGATAAAAGGGGGAAAGTGACAAAATAGTGGATAGGTGAGTGTTGGAGTAAATATCAGACTTATCAGACAGTGTAGGAAAGTTATCTAGTTTTTGTCAATTTTCATCACTTGCCCTGGTAGCTGTTACGGAAAACTCATTTGTCCCAAAGATTTCTACTACGGGCTGTGAGCTGCTCGCTTACAACATATGTTGTGTTGTTTGGAAGTTGTACTTGTTGACAGTGCATATATATGCATGTACTGATTTTTAGAAGGCAAAATATTGAAATGAAGGTTAGGAAGTTAACAACTGTGGTTGCAGTTTGTGCTTGTATGTCTGTATAAGACCAAAAAGCAAGAATATTCAAAATATTGACATTAAGGTTAGGAAGTTAACAACTGTGGTTGCAGTTTGTGCTTGTATGTCTGTATAAGACCAAAAAGCAAGAATATTCAAAATATTGACATTAAGGTTAGGAATTTGACAACTGTGGTTGCAGTTTGTGCTTGTATGTCTGTATAAGACCAAAAAGCAAGAATATTCAAAATATTGACATTAAGGTTAGGAATTTGACAAATGTGGTTGCAGTTTGTGCTTGTATGTCTGTATAAGACCAAAAAGCAAGAATATTCAAAATATTGACATTAAGGTTAGGAATTTGACAACTGTGGTTGCAGTTTGTGCTTGTATGTCTGTATAAGACCAAAAAGCAAGAATATTCAAAATATTGACATTAAGGTTAGGAAGTTAACAACTGTGGTTGTAGTTTGTGCTTGTATGTCTGTATAAGACCAAAAAGCAAGAATATTCAAAATATTGACATTAAGGTTAGGAAGTTAACAACTGTGGTTGCAGTTTGTGCTTGTATGTCTGTATAAGACCAAAAAGCAAGAATATTCAAAATATTGACATTTAGGTTAGGAATTTGACAACTGTGGTTGCAGTTTGTGCTTGTTTGTCTGTATAAGACCAAAAAGCAAGAATATTCAAAATATTGACATTAAGGTTAGGAATTTGACAACTGTGGTTGCAGTTTGTGCTTGTATGTCTGTATAAGACCAAAAAGCAAGAATATTCAAAATATTGACATTAAGGTTAGGAATTTGACAACTGTGGTTGAAGTTTGTACATATGTATGCAAATAGGGAATAGACCAAATAGCATGAACCAAGGCCATTTTGCATTTAGGTTTGCAATTATTGTAACTTACCAACAAAGGTAGCTACCATGCCAACAGCCAATGAGCTTTCATTATTGCACATGGTAGTTACCATTGACGGTAAGTTACAATAATTCAAAACCTGTGCAATGGCCCAGACCATGTTATCTCATCAGTACGGTACTCACCCCTCCCCCCTTTTCACTCCTCCTTGCAGTACTACTCCAGGATAGAGGCCGCACCCTCAGAGCCCCCCTCACCCAGCCCCACCCCACCCCAGCCATCCTCCAATGCTCAGTCCAGCGCTATGACCCAGGCGCAGCAGGAGCGGCGAGACAAGAAGAACAAGAAGAAGATGTCCGATGAGGAAATCCTGGAGAAACTCAGTGAGTCCACAACTGTTCTTCGATTGCACTGTTATTTTATTCATTTCTCTGTCCCTCTCTCTCGCAGAGCTGCCAAGTCTCCCTGATTTCGCGCGGGACTCCCTGCCTTGAAAGTAGACCAATATTAATGCATTGGCTTTCATCACATCACCCAATCACCCTGATAGATAGATTATTGTTGTTAGGTTGCATGTATTTCATTAGAAATTAGGGAGATGTCTTTCAAATACATGTAACCTAATGTCTATCATATACATTAGGTTGCATATATTTGATAGACATCTCCGTGATTTCTGATGAAATTTCCCCAAATCTTCTGTATTGTTAAAGTTGATATTCATAGAAAATCCAAAAATATAGCGATCCATATATCAATGGAAAGCTGAAAGTGTGTAGAAGTCAAATTTATTCATTATTTCGCTTATAAAATAACACAAAAGAAATAAAAACAGTTTTTATAACGCATCTCATAATGCTACGAACCCTGCCGTTTGCCGTCCGCGAAAAGAGCGATTTTTTGTGACGTAAGGTGAATGGGCACGTAATCCATCTCCAGCCGCTACATTACGTGTTTTATACGTATAGCTCTAGTATATCGTCCTAACTGAATATACCATTTAAGGCTATATTTCACTGTCTTTTAGATTTTTCTTGTTAGTAGCATTTGAGTAAGTCTTGCACAAATCTAAGAAAAATAATCTCAGCAATAATAAAGTAAGAAAAATGAAAATATTCTGACCTTTATCGGGAGGTTTTACATTGAAATACGAAGTCGAGTCTACTGAATTTAATACGAGCTGTCGTTCAGAAAAGTTAGTTTTCTTGCACTTGTACGTTTTCTAGAGGTTATGCCATCTAACGACCTTTCAATTAAGGCTTACAGATATCTCAAATAATGTTGATAGAAGACTTGAGATAGTATAATGTAGATATCAAACACTCTCTAGACCCATTTATATTTTTCTCAAAAGATTTGTTGACGTTCAACGTCATACATACTGCAGTACGATTATGCACGCGCGCGTACGTTATTATAGCCCGTGTATATCGCGACTGCATATCGTATGGTATAGCATTACTGGTGCATTCGCATTCCATGATTACAATGCATGCTCGCGATCGCGCACGTACGTACACATGTATGGGTATTGCGCATTTTCCTTTCATCAACACTCTGCTCATCGTTCGATATTTCTGCTCGCAACCTTCGACTGACAACAACTTTTGCATGTATGTACATTGTGTACTATACTTGTGGTCTCTTATTGCGCGAAATATAAACTGGTTTGTCAACATGAACGGTATCATAGTACATGTACATGTACATGTCTGCATCGTAGTTTTAATCTTATACAATTTCATCAGGATTGTTGACAGAACAATCGAGTCCTGTTCTTTTTTCTGTTTCGTCCTGGTCGACCGGTAGCTAGCTCGCTACTGCTACGGCTACGCTGAGCTAATGCACGGATCGGGCCCACGGTTATTGCAAACTCGCGCACTATAAGTTTTGGAAAAAAATAAATACCCTCTAGTCTAAATCATTTCAACTACATACCAATTTTCGGTGCTGTTTGGATCAAGCCTGGCATGATCCTGGTTGCCCCTTGGCCTAGCATCCTAGCGTCATCTTCTTGAAGTTCAGGTTCTGCATGATTCATGCCGGTAAGCAATATCTACAGCGTCCGTAACAACACCATTCGTACTCGCAGCTTGAGCCTGAGGAGCGTTTGATTCATCATCAAAATCTCCCACTTCACCTTCATCGATTTCACTATCTGGTCCACTACTAGAGCTAATACTCTCGTCTTCAAGTCAAGTTCTTCTTCAAAATTGTCGATTTGAAAATCTAAATCGAGGTCCAACTCATCCATTGTTGAAGTCTAAAAAATAGTTCAGTTCGCGAAACGTAATTTGCTGTTCGGTACGTACACGGAAGCTGCACGTGACCGATTGTCAAATGAAATCATGGACATTCAGTTACGTCATGCATAGTGGCCTATTTTACGGGACGTAAATTGGGCAGATTTCGAGAGGGAATTTGAGTAGTTTTTGTTTGGATATTTCTGCGCTCCTGGTTTGTTTTAAACTTTGGGATTAGCGTTATAATAATCATCAAGTCATAAACTTTACAATGATATCAAATTCAACCGTATTTAAAATCAATGAATATCAACTTTAAATTTCAATGTTGGTAGCTCTGCTCTTGGGGTATACATTTACATGTACATCATGATTTCTGAAGGCAATTTTCTTTCGGTGACATATTCAACTTAAGTGGGAAGGACTTCAAGGGGAATTTAAAAATCTGTATTGAATGTTTCCCAAGTTCAGATTGAGCAAGATTCAATGGTTGTATGAACAAGGCATTCTACAACATGGTCAGTGTCCTTCCTGCAAAGTTTAAATCCTTTTGGCACAGCAATTCTAAGATTCATCATATTTTTGTTCTTATGCACTTTGTATAAAGCTTAAACGTCAAGGCAAATAATGAAATGGCTATGAAATAATAATAAGTACCATTATCAAGACGACTTCTAGTCTACATTCTATTGTTCTTGTCATTGAACTGTTAAAATCTGTATGCTTATGCTTATGTTTCTTGTTTTATTTTCTCTTTACAAAATGTTGTTTGTTTTATTGTACACTGAGACTGTAAAAGTCAATTAATTCATTTTTATGTAAGACACTGCAGAATTATATATTTGTATTTATCTTTCTAATCCTTGCCTGTGAAATTATGTCTCGTTTATGTAAAATAGAAATGGAAGTTGTCAATTTTGAGTTGTTTTTGTCCCTGCAGGATCGATTGTCAGCGTTGGTGATCCTAAGAGGAAGTATACAAAGTTTGAGAAGATTGGCCAGGGTGCGTCTGGTGTGGTCTACACAGCCATTGAGGTTGCAACAGGTCAAGAGGTATGTGTGAACACATTCTCACTCAGTTTGTATAGGTGCTGTGTGTATTTTATAGGTGCTACCACATGCAGTGAAAAATTGAATGGACCACAAGAGCAACATTTATATCCAGTTTGTGGTTTATGCACTTCAAGAAGAAGATGGTATTCAAATCATGTTCTTCGTAGCTTATCATTAATGCCCACTGTTGCATTTTTGAAATGCAAAAAGTGAAAAAAAAAATGAAAAAAAAATGAAAAAAAAATGAAAAAAAGCAAATTTTGTGCAGTGGTGCGATGCCCACTTTCTGGTATTAAATGTAACCAAAACAAAAGAGTTGATAATAGATTTCCGCCGTAATATCACCGAACATAAGGTAGTATCTGTTCATGGAGAAGGTGTAGAACAAGTGAAGGAATACAAATACCTGGGAACGTCTATAAGTAATTCGCTGAAATGGTCAAGGAACGTGGAACAAAATCAAAGGAAAGTAAACAAGAGGCTGTACTTTGTCAGAATAATGAAGAAATTGAGAGTAGATAACACGCTTATCGTAATGTTCTACAAGTCAATCATTCAAAGTGTTATATCTTACAACTTAGTGTGTTACTTGGCAAATGCTACAAATGATGATCTAAAGAGGCTCGAACAAGCAAGAAAGGTTGCCCAACGGATAATAGGGGCAGACTTGCCCTCACTTGAGATTATCTATCAAGAAAAAGTCGCTAGCAAAATAAAACTCATCATGTCTGACCCCACCCACCCACTCAACGACAATTTCAAGTTCAACAGATCAGGAATACGTTTATGTGTCCCCCGTACTAGGACCACCCGCTTTAGGCAATCTTTCGTCCCCAACTCGATGAACCTTTTTAACGCCCAGGCGCGAAGACCAGTCTCCGAAATGTAATAATACTGATGATAATAACATATGAATTTATAGAACGCAGAAACTATTCTATCAAGTTTATATTCTACTGCGCTTTATAGGACTCCTAAATACATGCTATTAATTAAATACATGTGTTTTTGAGCTTTGATTTAAGGTTGTTTTCACGGACGGTGTTTTCCTAACTTTCAAAGGGTATATGTCCCAGAGCTTGGGGCTACACAAGCAATTGCTTGATCACTCAGCGTTACTTTCGTTTTGAAGGATGGAA